>CAKNWU010105918.1:413-23807 GCA_932072015.1 Andricus quercustozae | reverse complement strand
AAAAGAATCGCTTCAAAAAAATACCTGCAAAAGATCAATTGATTCTGATACCTACCATTCAAAAGTTCTACACCACATCAGCGAAGCATTTGTTAAACAAATAGTACTTTGAAGGACTTTAAATATTTCCAATGTCTTGCCCCTGAAAATATAAAGAAGCAAGAAAGCATCAGGAACATTAAGAACGTTGCAGATGCTATGTTGTTAACTGACGTAGACGTTTACAAACTGACTATGGAGTGCAAATTACTCCAGTTAGATGTTGAAATAAGATTCACTCTCAATGAAAGTGAACGAGTTGATTCGTATTGTTCTGCGATTTGTCGGCAAAAAAATTCACGAAATGCAAGGTATCCTGAAATTACAAAAGTTGTTTAAGCTGCCTCAGCACTGGTCCATGGTAAACGCGAAACAAAAGAAACCAAACCAGGATAAAAAGACGTTAGTCCGCGATCAACATCGTTTGCGAGCGAAAAAGCACAGACTAGTTGTAAAAGTGAGAGAAAAAACTAAAATCAATCATGATAATTCTGATCAGTCCTATCATTCTGATCATTCTAATGGTGATTCTGACACCGAAAATATTGGAGCACTAAAACACAGAATCACTGAACGACATTAAAGGTAAGTTTTTATAGGTTTAAATATTGTATTTCTTAACTTTCTTAATTAATTTTATGGACTTTTTTTGTGAAATTTTTAATTTCATGGAGAAAAATAAATGTGGTTATTGAAATATTAATTCCTAGTATATTTTTCAGTATTGCAACAGGACGATGAGAATACTAGCGAAAATCTCTCTATTTCTTGAAATTTAGTTGATGAAGGTGAAGGTAAAAGTATTTCGAATTCGAAAATTTGTATTTAGATTGGCAAAATATATTAGTACGATAATTTCATGAAAAGATCTTTGTGGAATAATTACTTGATACGTTTCACAATATTTTACTACTGTTAACAGATTGAAATAGATTCAATGTCTCCATAATTCTGTACAGCTCTTTATTTCTCGATCATTAAAAAATTATGAGCCAAATACTATTAAATTTTAAATCGTAATATTTTTCTCATATTCAAATGTTAATTTTTAACGCTAATTTGTTTATAACAATTAAGGAAATAAAGTGATTTCATCAATAATAAAAATTTCCATTCGTCGAGAGTGAATTCATTCATTTTATTTGTTTTTGAAAAAATGTCAATAAATAGAGCACCAAAATTCCACTTTTTCCAAGTTAAGTAATTTAAGCATTAAAATATAAAAAGAGAATTGAGATTCAGATTTTTATCGAAGCGCATTTTTATTGCTTTATTTTTCCCTGACTAGCCTCGATTGAGGTAACCAAATTTCTTTTCTCGTACTGGTTTATGAAAAATAAATATGAATATCTCAGAAAGACAAGCTTTAATCTAATCTATGAGATAATGGTTGTGAAATATATCTGATGAAGCAGAAGAATGAGCTCTGAATACACTCATAACCAAATTCTTCGTCAAAACGATAATCAGCTTTTTCCCTGATTGAAAAAATGAAGATCGTTTATACTCTGGTCTTCACCTTAATGGTCATTCTTGATTCAATTGGTGACTATTATACTATAATACATCTATAATTTTTAAACCCTTTTTAGGCTTTCCGTAAATTACAATTTGTCTGATGTATCCACATTATATTCCAATTGCTATCCTTTTCCAAACTCTATTTGAGTTTTTCTGGAATGAGCCGAGCACGGTTCGGTTGAAATAATTTTAACCTAAAGGTGCGAACACCAAGAATCCCTTCCTTGATTTTGTACCTGACGTGCCTTATTATTTTTTTGCGATCAAAAATGAAATCTTTTCCAGAGCCGTTTTTAAAAAATAAATCCATTTTTAATTTCAAAATCTCGAAATACCAAGATACTTAGGATAAGATTAATCCTTGTTTCTTTTTGCAGATTTCAGTTTACAGTTTGACTGTTTACCTAATGGTGCTCCTATTCCCGGTGTTCCTCGTGGCACACCATTATCTTTTTCTTCTGACAGACAAATATCTTCTAGCGAGCCTCATCTTCGTGCCAGGTCCAGGTCTCCTCGGAAAGGGTTTATATCTCCATCTACCATTCTTATTGGTTCGACTGACGGACGTGGAATTGGACCTGAACACTTTCAATTTATTCGGATTACTCCCAATGGCAATCCGCACCGGCTACTAGAACTTCGAAGATATACTTTTCCTGCGGATAAACCAATTTATGTATTCGAAAGACCGAAGGTCTTTGTGCCCATGCCATCTCAAGAACAAATTGTATTATCAACATTCGATGGTGATGTCTTTGCAATACTGGAGAGTACTGATGTATTTGCTGGAATATATGTATACAGTGCTGAAGCTAAACGTAAAGTACGGGCAAAAATAAACATGGGAAGCGGAACGATTACTCTATTAACCCCAGATGAAGTTACGGAATTTCCAGTAGGAACCCGTCGCCCAATTTTATCTCATTTTAAAGTAGAGCGTGTGAACCAATAATCAATTTAACAAAATGTAACTAATACATAAAATTGTGATTCGAGATCATTGTTAAAATATTAAAAGTAACTTGTAGCTACTGAAATAATAATAAATGATAGATGATTAGTGACAATGATGAAGAGAAGTTTAATTTAAACAAGAATAAATCCTGCACTACAATTGTAAAAAATTTCTTTCTTCAGGAATACAGGGTAAAAGTTTTAGAAATAAAAAACTCAAATTTGTAATAATATTTTTGTTGTTTTAACGAAGAAAATTAGATCAAATGATAAACATATACGGTAGAAAAATACATAAAATAATATCTTGTGACTTGAATTTTATTCTTCCTGGCAAAAAATCGTATGGATTTGAATTATATTGACACAAATGAAAAATATTATTAAGCCATTCAATTTCTGTTTGAAATTAGAAGGCATAACAAAATTAAATGAAGTAGCATTGTTAATTAATTACATTTCAAATTAAATTATTCGATTGCATTCTTTGAAAGTATTTTGATGAATGGTTTAGTTAAGCATTATTTAGTCTTGAAGCTTTTTGCGTTTCAATATTATTTTTTTTACTATTGAAGAATCGATATTAACATATTTTTAAATACTAAGAGTTCTGAAATTTTTTGAAACGAGTTAAATAATTAATTAAATAAATCATTCTAGTTAGTAAGATATGTTTGAAAAAGACTTTTTTGTAATTTTAATATTTTTATGGATGCCACGTTGTTTACAAATCTCGAGGCTTGAAGTGTGTGAGATATATCTTATCCGATAAACATTTATGCTAAATTTTTAATTAATTAAATTTTGTTCTAAAAGGAGAACTGTATAATCTGATACTTTTTCTCATAATAATTTTAGTGTTTGAAACTTAACAGACACCCTCTGTTGAAGTAACCTAATTTCATTCCTTGGACTGATTTATGAATTATGAATATGATTATCTCTCAAAGGCGAGCTTGACGCTTATAATTAATTAAATAACGACTAAAGGATATATTATATAATTTAAAGAAGCGCTCGAATAATTACTAGTCGAACTCTTAACAAAATTAATCATCAAGGCAATAATCAGTTTCTACCTGATATGCAAAAAATGGCGATCGCTTATACTATGGTCTTCACCTGTATGGTCATCCTTAATTTTATTGGTGAATATAATACTGTAATTTATCTATAATTTTAAAAACGTTTTGAGGCTTTCCGCAAATAACAAGTTGTCCGGGATAATATAATTCACGCTAAATCTCAATTGCTGTTCTTTTCCAAACTGTATTTGAGCTTGTCCTAATTGTTAGCGAATTTAATCTGAAGTTATTAGGGTGGAATCCAGAATATGTGTGTTATAAGAAATTGAATTCGAAAAAGAATGTGTAATCTTAAAGGAAATGTATCAATCTCTTTCTACTGTAAAGTGTACCGCTTAGACCAATCAGAACCCTCTCTGGTTTACTGATACATTAAAGAACATTAAATAACTTTTGGAAAAATAAATCTATCAGATTGGCCTTTGGTACACTCTTTTAGAGTCAGTAACTGAAGGTCAAGTTCGTTAGCCATCTGTGAATCTTTTCTCCGCTCTCACCCTGTTGGTCCCCCCATTGCCACTATGAGTATCGATTCCAAGACACCACTGACACTTCTTAGAACCAGGCCCCCGATTCTTTACAGTCAAGACTTCACAGTGGACAGTTCGACCCTGCTCCACCAGACCACCACCACATAGATCAGCCTGGGTCGCAGGGTCGCTATAAGTGTCTTCGGTTTTAAGCCCCAACTGTTCCCTATGGCTTTCAGGGCTATCAGAGCCATAGGGTCGCTGTGAGCTTTTTGCACTCGTTTTCCAGTGCTCTTTCCATAGCTGGTTCTTTTCTAGGATGACTCCTAGTTTTTCAGCTCGTCTTGTACTTTCTCGTTGTACTCCTCCCAGCTTCAGTTGTACTCGTGGTTCGCCACTTGTACTGTCTGGTGAATACAGTCGCGTCTGTCTTACTCGGGTTGACAGATAATCCGGTCTTCGTGCACCAGGAATCGACAATCCCCAGTGATTGCTGCATTACCCCGAAGAGCGCATGCAGATGCTGCCCGCGCACGATGACCAGTATGTCGTATACTGAGCCTATAGCGTGGCAGACCTGACTCGTCAGTAGATGAAGCAGTTCATCCACTACCTAGCACCACAGCAGGCGCGATGAATCGCCTCTCTGCGGACATCAACAGTTCCACATAAAGAGGTATCAAGTTTAGTCGTTGTCAGATTCCTGTTGCGCAACCTGTGGCAGTTCCATTCCACGACTGCAGTTTGCACACCATGTGCAATCATGACAGCCGAAATCCCCTCTGTAGAGGTGTTGCTGAAGGCTCCTTTGATGTATATAAAGATTCCAATCGCGAAGCCTTTCTTCTTTAGTTGTCCTTCGATTAGGTTTTCCGCTCTATCTATCCATAGGTCATCCCACCGTTTTAAGTAGGAAAGATGTGAGGCAGATGGGACGAGAAAGAACAAAACATTTACACCATGATAATAGTTTGTGGCTTCACTGATATTTTCATCAACTCAATGACATAGGGATGATATACTAACACTGTCAAGAAACAATTTATGCAGTAATACTGTTAAAAATTAATATTTTTGGATTGAAAATTCATCTACTTGATTCAAAGTAGCACTAATTTACTGAAAATTAATTTTTTTGACTTAAGAATCATATAATTCAGTTGAAAAATCATCAATTTGGTTGAAAATTTAAATACATTGTTGAAAATTAATTTCTTTTTTGATTAAAAAAATGTTTTCAAATCAAATTTAATATTGCATTTCTGGTTGGGAATTGGTCTTTTTAGGTCAAAATTCATCTAGCTGATTGGAAATGCATGTATTTTATTGAAAACTTTTTTTTTCGCTTAAAAATTCATCTTTTCTGGTAGAAATTTTACTTTTTAAGTTAAAAATGCTATGCTTGAGGATTTAACTGTCTTGTTGAAAAATGTTGTTTTTGAGTTTATTGTTATTTTTTTTATTTATTTATAACAACTGTAAATAATATTCATTACTACAGTTCGCGCTGTAGTTTTTTTAATTAAGCAATCACCAAAAACAAAACAGGGCCACAAAATTAAATCAAAAAGCCCTCCGACCAAACCAAGTGGAATATACGTTTTCAAGTGCGCTGATCACGAACCAGTAAATTTTACGTTCGGATACATTTTTACCCACGGGTTCGAGTGAACTCTGCAGGTCACGTGAAGGTCAAAAGCATTCTTCAGAATTAATGAACCTAGAAGATTGACATTGGATGGGAATGAAATTGCGAATGTCATTTCCTATGTATCCGGTTACCAAGACGAGATACTTGTTAGGGAATTTATAATGATCCATTTAACCTTCATATGACCTCTACAGGTCACTGGGACCCGTGGATAGAAATATTTCCGAACGTAAAATTTCCTGCTATTTAAGAATATGAGGTCAAAAACATGATATCTCTCGAATTAACGAAGTTGACCTTCAAATGACCTTGATCCTGACATGTAAGGGTCATAGGGGTCACGGATTTGTGATCAGCGCACCCGAAAACGTATTATGTAAGGAAGTAATTATTAAGGAATTATTATTAATAATTTATTAATTATCAAGGTATTAACAAACCATCACAAGCTACCAGGTTCAGAAATTCTAAAGAATGCTTTTGACCTTCATGTGACCTCTAGAGGTCACTCGATTCCGTGGTTAAAAATATATCGGAACGTGAAATTTTCCGCTGTTTCAGAATCTGAGGTCGGAAAGATGATATCTCTCGAATTAACGAAGTTGACCTTCAAATGACCTTAATCCTGATGTTAGGGGTCATAAGGGTCACGGATTCGTGATCAGCGTATCTAAAAACATATATTCCACTTCGCTTGGTCGGAGCACTTTTTCATTTAATTTATTGGCCTTGTGTAATTGAAGAAAAAATAATTTTTTACGAGAAAACAGCAGATTGAGTTATTTTTTATAGAAATTATTACAAACAGTTACGCAAGGTGTTATAGAATGCCTCATATTCAGTTGATATATTTTTGAAGATACCTTATGTAACCTATGCTCTTGGATGAATTTTAATCAGATAAAAAACTTTCCTGCAAAATGTTTGCCAAAGAGGGATTTGATATCTACTCTGTCCACAGCATGTCATGTAGGTTCTCTAAGTTTCTCAAGGTGAAATAATTATACACGTTGCGAGATTTTAACTTCTAATAAATAAATGATGTCATAATGGTTTGAATATTGCATGTCATCAATTGCTTACATTATTCATGTACGTGACTTATGCTCGGGAAGGCGAGACACGAATATCTCAAACGAAATAACAGAATATTCTTTGATCAGTTTTTCCAACAGTTTAAAAAAAATGAGGATCCCTTATGCACTAGCTTTAACCTTGGACGTTATTCTCAATTCTATTGGTAAGTAAATAATAAGTTATAATACCATATGTTTATATTTTCTTTATTACAAGCAGTTAATATTTGTTATTATTAGTATCGATTTTTCGCTACACATTTCACTAAAATTTCACTTTCAGTCATGTAAACTGAAATAGGGTAATATTTGAGGGGAAACTATGAATAACAAATGAAAATTGATTATAATTTCATTTGCTTTTCAGTAAGACATAATATAACTAGTGAATAAATATTATCTGTTCGTTGCATAAAATGAGATGTCGATTACCTACCAGTTACGTAAAATGAGACGAACTCTAAATATGTTAATTCTACATGCCAGTCATGTAAAATATCGTGTGCTAGCAGAAACAAATTTATCTACGTCCAGATTCTGTGAAAGGTCATCATTACGACACACATATTTACACATATCATACAATTTATAAGTATATCGTTGCAGATTTAAACAATTTGACTTAAAAAACTGATAGCGGACGATGATACTTAAAGCCATTGTTCTTGGTGGTTTGGAACCCACCTTGAACTGTAGTTTCCGCTCCTACGACCAAGTAGGTGTATGGGGTGTATGTAAAGGAATAGGGTAGAGGTACAAGGAAAATTTAAACACTTAGGGCACGCATTTGTGCTAAATTTAAATTAGGATGAGTTATAATTTTGAGCATTGAAAATAAAATTTAATTTCCAATTGTTTAATTGTAAAGTTTTAAAAGCTTCCAGTTTTACGTGTAAATCATCACGTATTATCATTATATATTATTATCTCTATGATCGCATGCTCTTATTGCTTTGCCTTCCTCGCTTCGCCTCGCTCACATGTCCCTACTCTCTCGCTTCCGCGTCTACCACCTAATACTTATCTACTATTTACAATCTTTCCATCTCCATTCTTTTTCCTTCTTTTCTTCTCCACCCTACACAACACTCCCTTCACCCATGCTACTGCCCTTTTGTCCCCCCTTCCATGCATCAATACCTCAATGCTCATTTCACTCCTTTCCACCTCTACGCACTCCTCCAACCAGTGTCCCACTTTTGTATCCCCTTTGCCACACAGTTCACACATCCTCTTTTCCCTAGAGAGAAGAACCTATTAAAATCCTCAGGCACCCACATCTCATCCTCGCTATAAGCTCCTGACTTCCTTTCTCTCCTTTCTGACACAAATATTGCGCTCTCCCTCTTGGGAATCCCTCCCCCTCCATTCTTTCTTCACTACCTCCTTCAGCCTCTCCCTAATCTGTTGTGTAATAAACAGCCATGCTTCGTTCTGTACTCCATCCAGCCCTGCTGCTTTAGACCTTCTTAACTTCCTTATCTGTTTCTCTACCTCCTTATTATTCAGCTCATTCCTCTTTGCCTCCCACGTTCTTCTACTCCCACCATCCCTCATCCTTGATTCTGAGCCCTGAAATGATTCTTTGAAAAACTCCCTTTACTCCTCTTCCAGATCTTTCTTTTTTTTCTGTTCTTTCTTCTTACACATCAATCTAAACTCCTTCCTCATTTCTACGTACTCCTCTTTTTATGCTCCACCCTCTTTCAACGTCTTGTACATCCTCTTCACCTTCCTTTTTATCTTTTTACATTCCCTATCCCACCACGACATTACCATTCATTTCTTCTTTTTTTTGAATACCTTCTTTTGCACGCAACGTTTCACTTTCTCTAATGAATCCTCCCATATCTCTTCCACCGACTCCCCTTCAAAGCGTAACCCCTTATCCACAACCCTAATGGCTCATGGTCTGATTTTACCCTCCCTTCTACTGCGAATCTTTTCGTCTCCTCCCACCCTTACATATTCATGACTACATAGTCTATCATCGGGCATACCATTTGCCACCACCCAACCTCTATCCTCCATCCAGTCGCAGTCCCTTAGAATCTCCCCCTCCTTATTTACTATCTTATCCTTCGATTTCCTTTCGAATCTTTCCCCTTCCCTGTAAAGGCCCCCTTCCCTCCACATCCTCGCATTTTTTTAATTCATTCCATTCCATCATTATTGTACACTGTCACAAACTTACACGTTACCCCTCCTATCCATATTTCTCTCATTTGCACTCCCTCTTCCTCTCCGTGATCTACTTCCTCTAATCCTTCTCTAACACCCGTTATAACTCCTACACTGGCTCTTCCTTGCTTCTTCACACTGACCGTCTCCTGGAGTCTCCATTATACCCCCTTGGCAACTTTGGCTCTAACTATCCCATTCCTTTCTTTCTACCCACGTCTCTACCAGTCCCACAACATCAAACTCTTGGACATACCTCCAGAACTCCTCATTCTTCTTCTTTATCCCTACTACGTTCCAGTACAGCACCTTCACTACTTATCTACCCTGTATTACTCCCACCCCCTACTTCCTACGAAACAAATACCCCTGGCACTTCCTTCAACACCTCTTACTCCTCGCCCCACATCCACATTTTCTCGTCTATTCTTATTTTCTGATATCCTACCTTCGTCGATCTCCCTTCACTCCTCTCGCTCCTAGTCCTGTCGTACAGCATTCTCTGCACATCCCTTTCCTTTCCCGTCAAATCGTGAACGATGAAAACTCCCTTATCCTTTATCCTATTCTTATTTCGCATTACCCTCAAAATTTCTTCTTAGCTCTCAAACTCCACAACCGCCACTTACTTCTCTTCCTTCCTCTCCAACTTAAATATCCCTACCATCCCTTTAACCCGCCCTATGCTCTGTAACAGCGCTTCCACGCCCTACCTTTCTTCACCGCTCTTTAGCTTCAAACCTATACTTCTATTTCCGCCCTGCCCTCCACCTTTACAAGCCTTTTCTCTGTTCTTTCGTTCCACCCTTTAATCTCCTCTTCCATCTTCTTTATTATAACGTAATTTTCTTTCCTACCCCTTTCTAACCCTTCTACTCTCTTCCTCAGCTCTTTCAACTCTTTTTCTTATTTCTCATATCTGATTCTTAAGTCTTCCCCGCCATGCCTTCCATCTGCTCCTTAGTCCCCCTTACGTCCGCCCTCAGCCCCCTGATCTCTTCCTCATTAAGAGATCCTCCCCGTCACTTGCGCTTTACGCTCTCTCTTACCTTCTCGCTTACTTCGTTCCCACCATTCCGTTCTCCCCCTCTTCCCGACGCGCCGCTCGACATCGGACCACGCACTGTTAGCTATCGTGGCCAACAGTTGGTCGGTAACTGAGACCTCTCCATGCAGTCCCCTCCGTAACCGACAGATGTCTCTGGGGAATAGTGGCGTCTATTGTCGCCAAATTTTAACTTTATTTCCCTTTGTTTCAATTTCTCACAGCCCTTGCATACACCCCTTTCTCTCCCTTGACATCCCCCAACTCTGCGTGAAACACCCTTGACCCCTCGAAGGCCCCAGACTCCTGACCACAAACTCCCCCACTCCTTGCCAACCTAATCTCACTTTCTCTATCTAGCTAAATCCCACCACAGACCTACGCTAAAAATTACTTTTTATCTCCCTAATTCACTCCACACAACCCTACTCACCTCCTAGGCTTCCATCCTCGAATCATGTATTCTCTAATGTACAGTTCAATTTTTGATTTCTTTAAATGAAAAAATTCTCACTTATTTAATATTTCGAATTTTTTAATTTCAATAACCGTGAGAATGGTTGCAAACCGAGAATTGGGCGGGAATTTTTTTCCTCAATTAAATTTGCAGATATTAGATCCAAAATGCAAACATGGGTGTTATTTGTAATAGTCGCAGTGCCTCGCACAGACACCGTGTCCTATTCTCCCTTTCCTCAGAGGATTCAATTTCTGTTTGGCAAAATTTTATTTCACAATTTATGTTTTAGCTGACTTATAAGAAATAAAATTGAATAAATAATCGAATTGCGCTTTTAGTACTTGCAATACATTTTCTGCATTACAAATTCCTTAATCTTTTTTGCCTTTTCACAGAAATATCATCAGGTGTGCTGCCCAAAACAAGGGACTTTCTGGCAGATTTTGGAACTAGTAACGAAGATGCGAATCAACAAGGTATATATGTTTCAAACAAGAACTTATAACAGAAATAATCTCTTGTACCTATAAATATTTTACACACGCACCGACAAGTTGCCCATATTTGGGAGGGCCAATGTGCGTCTATCCATCAACCCTTCAAGAATAGGCTCTTCCGACATTAGATATAAGGTAAAAATGTGGGCCAGATGCTGTTGGGTTGAACAAAACTCCCTTCACCAGGTAGTGATAGGTGGGAGTTCCTCCTCAGGCGTTATGAGGGCACTGCACAGCTCCTTGGAGCTATTTGTGTTCTATTGGTCTTCATTCCGTGGCTTCTGGACTTTGCTGACCTCTCTAAAAGACCTCGAAATCATCTGCTTTGGTTGAATGGTAAACAGTAAATGGAGGGCCCACCTGTCCCTCCGTTCTAGACTTTTTCTAGCGTCAGATAGTACCCGAATCATGCACACAATATGCTGCCTGTTTATCAGCAGTTATGACTTGTTGAGCGTCTGATGACGGATCCGCAAAGCGCGCGAAATGTCGGACCCTGGCACTTAAATTCCTGCCAGATGTTATGTAGTCAATCACACACTGGAAGCGAGAGGCGTACTGTATTGTCCTCTATCTAAGTTCTCTCTGCATCATACACATTAAAATTTATGGTCCAGACGTCCAACTTCTCAGAAAAATCTTCATGAAGCAAGTCATCCAGTTCGGCCATATCTTTGTGCTTGAGAGATTCCTGGATGTTGATGTTTCACCTGGTCGTAAAGCATCACTTTTCCTATACTGGATACCTGCCCCCTGTTGGACGTAGTATCAAATTCCCTTCTCTGTCGTAGGCTCATTCTGGTCATCGGCACAGTTTCGTAGAAGTTGATGCGAAAAGTTCGTCAGCTCTGGGTATTTCTCGCACCACAAAGCATGCACTTGCACCATGCAACATCGTCAATCAAGAACCATAATGGTATCGTAGCACTTCAGCAGGTCGTCCCTGAGCCGATGCGTCTACTCAAAAGTATTGAGGTTTTCCTGGTCCATCGTTTTGACTCTGTCTTGATATACTTTCCCAACTCTAGGGTAGTCGGCACTATTGTCCCGCTCATTGTCGAGAGTCCTGTTCGTTCGATTGATTTTATCCGCACTTGCAACTATGTTTAGTGTTCTCGTTGCTGTCCCCACGAGCTTCTAGGTAATGGTTTCGTCCACCATCGGGGATGTTCGCATAAGACGGTAAGACTATATACTCTAAGAGATCGTCTGGCTTTCCGGAGGCACCGGTTGAGACACCGCTCTCTGGTACCATGCAGCCTTTGGAACGGTTGCTTACGCACTGGCCTTGAGTTTTTCCTTCGGGACTATCCCTGGACCATTTTTGGCTACTACTTATTTAGTGTATAGCCCTTATCAGCAGTAATACTGGGGTACCTTATAATTATTCTTCAATAAAAAAGAAAATCTTCGCCAGAACCTTTTTTGACCAAATTCTATTGTTAATGTCAGAAACTTTAAATACCAAGATACTTAAAAAAATAATGCTCTGTTTCTTCTAGCATATTTCAGTTCAGATTTCCAGTGCCCACCTAATGGTGCCCCTATTCTCGGTGTGCCTCGAAGCATACCATCTTTTTCTTTGGACAGACAGCCTTCTCCTCCTGAGCCTTCTCTTCGTGCAAGGTCTAGGTCCCCTCCTGGCACGTATATAGCTTCACCTACTACGCTTATTGTTACGTCTGACGGAAGAGGATATGGTCTTGACCAGCTTAAATTTATTCGGCTTACTTCCTTGAAGAATCCGAACCGGATTTTTGAACTCCGAAGATACACGTTTCCTGCTGATAAATCAATTCGAATGCTCGTAAAAAAGAAACTGTATCGGCAAGTGCCAGCTGAAGAACATATTGTATTATCAACATCCGATGGTAATGTCTTTGCAATATTGGAGAGACGTATTGTTCTTGCTGGATTATATACATATAATAACGGCGCTAAACATACAGTACGGGCAAAAATAAACATGGAAAGCGGCACGATTACAACATTAAACCCAGATGAAATCGCAGACGTACCAGTAGGCCCCTGTCGCCAAATCTTATTGAATTTTAGAGTAGAGCATGTCAATAAAAATTCTCCACATCAATAATTTAATTTAAAAAGATTTTAAGCTAAAATATAAAAATCCTTGTGATTTGAAGTTGTATTAAAATGCTATAAGTAACTTATAATTACTGAAATAATAATAAAAATATATTGTGGTTCTTAAGGCTTCGGTTTTTCTTCGATGCCCCAGTTAGTTTTTGAGGCACTTTCAAAAAGAGGTTCACAGGTATTTTTTACAACAATATATACATTTTTATGATTTTGCAATTACGATTTTTTAATTTTTAATATATTGTTATAACAAGAATTTATGAAACATTTGTAGATTTTTTGGTTGTTGAAGAACTTCTGTCTTTCATTTTTTCGTCTCTTGTGTCGTTTTTCAACATTTTTTCAAAATCTTATTTATTACGATTAAAATATAATCTAGTCGTCCTATCTGAAAATTATTTTAAAAAAATGTCTAGATACTTTTTGGGAATAGGATTGAAATTCTTCTTTTTCGTTCTTAAAACCTACGTGACATATTGTTCATATTTGCAAAGAAAGAGGCCTTATCTAACCTGCGATCTTTGATGAATTATAATCACATAAAAAAAATTTGCTGCAAAATGTTTGTCAAAGAGTGCTTTATATTTACTCTGTCTACAATATGATATGCGCTCTGAGTTTTTCAAGGTGAAAATTTTCCATGTACGTGATATATGCTCGGGAAGGGGAAAACACAAACATCTCACAGAAAATATCAGAATATTCATTAGTTACGCTCTTTTTAAAATTCTGCGTGAATCAGTTTCTCCTACCCTGTGAAAAAATGAGGATCTTTTATATTATGGTCTTATCCTTGGACGTTATTTTCAATTCTATTGGTAAGTAATTAATTAATTATGATACAATTTTTTTAAATTTCCTTGATTATAGTAAGTAGGTTAGAACATATCTATTTTGTTTATACTTTCTTCCTTTTACGGTTTTAAAAGTCTTTACATAACCATTACATGTATGCTTACAAACAAGCCCTATACTATCTTACCACCTACTTGCTACATATCATCTTAATAAATATTTATACTTTTAAGCGCTTACGACCTTGTCCTGGGCTTCCGTTTCCCCTTGCCATTATCAATCTCAAAATTGAATTTAATGACGCAAAACTATTTCCTAATTCTTCTTTAGGAGTCACTTTTTTTACCCTGTGACGTCAGCTCTCTCTCTCTCCCTCTCAGTTTTTCCAGCTTCTTCATCCATTTTTCCCCTTGATCATTCCCATTCAAAACCGAGTTCACTGTCATTTTCATGCTCTGTCCTCCCCCTTCGTCACATGTACACCTCTCTTATTCATGTAGCCATGTTTCCTGCTCATACCTACATACTGTGCTCTATTCCATTTTCTCTCCTTTTTAATCCTTTTCAGGTACTCTGAATTCTTCTGCATTTCAACCATTCGATACCAGCTCCTGTATCTTGAATCCGCGATTTATTTCATCTTTCTTCTTCTTGCCTTGCCGTCATCTCTTCCTCTATTTCCTGCTATACTCTACTTCTAACTTGCATTTCGCGGAGACAGGCTTGTACAATTCTGCTTCCCTTTTTCCTTCTTAGTTTCTCCTTAAAACTCCAGGCTCTTTTTAATTTCCGGACAATCATTTTCTCTCGTCCTATTTCTTCCCCCAGCATATAACCTGGACAGCTCGAACTCACTCCGATGACCCATCTCAAAAATCTCTCATGCAGCCTTTCCTCTCTCATACGCTCTTTCCATCCCCAACTTGGCACACGATTACTTAACACTGACCATACGAATACATCAAACATCCGCACTCTCATCCTCCAGTCGCCCTTGAACCCTCTTTTATCTATAACCCATAATTCTCCCATTATTGTACTCGCGCATTCTAAATGTTTTTCTCACCTGCAGCTCGCTTCCTCCCGCTTTGAACCAAAACCCTAGGTTCACTAATAGTCTCATTATCAGATTCATCCCTCTTTCATCATCCACTACTAGCACTACGTTATCTGCATATGCTAGTGAATACACTTTACCCGTTCTTAATGTTGTCCCTCCTAATGACATAGAATGGTGCCGCGCTTGGCTTTTAATATTTAACAAACGCTTATCATTAGTTTCTGCAAAAACTGTTTTTTATAATTACCATTCTGGCGCACATTTCAAAACAGAAATTGCATCACATTACTATTTTTCTAATCAAAAAGAGTTATTTTATGTAGTACTTATTTGTCATGGGATCGGTTGATCCATAAAAAGAGGTTACACACTGATATTACTTATAACTAGTGTAAACGTTATTCTTCATACAACTATTATTATACACTATAAACCATTCTCACAAGCATTCCTTTGAGAAGGTTCCTCGCTTTTTTTACAGCACTAATTTGGGGGTTGTTCAGAAGTTCCAATCAAATATCTCTCATCACACTTACAGCCACACTTTCAGAAATATACAATACTCCGTCTTCTCTACATGCCTGGCATTCAACAAGTATGTGATAACATCCATTATCTATTCGTTGATAACACGCATTACATGTCTTATTCATACTATACAATTTGTATATGTTTTCATTATATAGGATTATTGATTGGTAAATAATGAGCAGTCTTAGCTGTGCAATGATTCTTATAAGTTTAAGAGGAATTCTAGACCGGAGGTAGTTTTGGGGGCCTTCCTGCAAATTAAGAGATGAATACAAATTTAACGCAGAGGTTTTCAAAGCCTTCTGAAGGTCCTCATCGCGAAGTCTATTTATGTATCTTTCCATCAATTCTCGTTTCTTTTCATGCAGTAAGGACAACGTCAGAGACTCCCAAACACCCTCAGCGTTTATTTTTTTTTAAATTGCTTTCACTTGCGAGGTACAATTAAATTTTTCTAGCCCTAGGTCCGTTTGAGATAAGTTTTTTAATCTTAAAAAACATATCTTAGGGTAACGGTCGTCCTGCATACTTAGCATGTTTTCTATCCAGTTAAGAATCATCTTATATACTAGAACTTCGAGGGGTGCGATTCCTACTTCCAATCTTGCAGCATGGCCCGGGGTGTTTTTTGGGACATGAAGTATTTTTTTATAAAATGATACTTGTACTCTTTCGATTTCGTTTATATATATAGGTCCCCACACCTGTGATCCATACATCAAATTACTAGTTACAAGACTGTTAAAAAGGTTGTCTACAAGTTTTCATGAATCTAACCTTAATCCATGGATCACAGGAATAATTGACCCCGCCGCAAGATTAGCATTGTTAATCGCTCGTTTCGAGGCATCCGCAAATATTGCTGATTCCGAAAACGGGGGGCCGAGGTAAACGTAGTTTTTTACAATTTCAATGTTTTCATTGTTGTAGAGAAAAGAAGCATATTTCTTTTTATGACTGTGGCCTCTTTTTTGAAAAATTACAATCTTAGTCTTATTGATATTAACTTCAAGTTGATTCATCCCACAATACTCTTGTAGAATTTTCAGAATTTGGCTTATTGCCACGAGAGAGTCTGCTAGAATAACTAGATCATCTGTATAAGCTAAAGTCAATATTTCAATTATGTGATTTACAGCTATTCCTTTTAGGCCTCTAGATCTCGGGAAATCCTCCAAATCCGCGATAAATAGCGCAAATAAAATGGGACTTAAAGTTTCACCTTGAAGGACTCCTTTCGTCATCCTTGTTGGCTTTGAGTCGCTGTATTTTCTTGCTACAGAGATACTAGCTTTTTTATATATTTTCATTAATATCATTATGAATTTAGAGCCGGCACCCTTAGCTTGGATTTTTTCCATAATAGTTTATGAGTTACTGATGGGAAAGCACTTCGAAAATCTACAAACAAAGCAAATACTTTTCCTTTGCTTTGTTTTATACGTATTTTTACAATTGAATTAAGCGTAAAAAACATGGTCTAAACAACTCCCTTTCTTTCTAAAACTGGTTTAAACAACTCCCTTTCTTTCTAAAATTGGTCGGTAGTTAACTGGATCAAATATATCACCATTTCTATGAATCATTTTTATAAGTATACGAGACCAATCATCCGGCATTTTTTCTTGATCCAGAATTTTATTAAAAAGTTTTATCATATATTCTATCCAATGCTCTGGCAGATTTTTGAAAAATTCGTATGTTATTTCGTCCTGACCCGGACCTTTCCCAGATTTACAATTTCTCACAGTAGTTTTAATTTCTTGCACTGTTAGAGGTGAGTCAAGCTCCAAGTTAGTTTCTTTGTTATTATCTAGAATATATGACATAGGATCGATAGGCGGGTACATAGAACTAAAATAGTTGTACCATGTTTTGCAATCAATATTATCTTCAATCGAAGGGCGGTTACGAAAATTGTTAACTATTTTCCAAAATGTGGCAGAGTCTCTTGCAGTCGCGAGCGATTCTAACAGCGATTTTTCATAAGCCTTCTTTTTATTCTCTAAAAGATTTTAATATTTCTTTTTTCTATTATAATAAATTGCAACTACCAACGGTAGAAAATCTTGTGTCCTGCAAATCCCAAGTGATTCTTTAAGAGATCTTTTACTAGCCACACATTCCGAATCCAACCACGGTTTGGATTGCCCGAGATTTTTATTTATGCATGTCTTCATTCCTACAGTATTTGCGGTGTTTGTTATTGTCTGAATTAAATTTCCCGCGAGTTGATTTATTTCGATGTCATTTGCTATGATAAACGGGGAGGTATTCATGACATTCTTATAATTATCTGCAAGCTTATGTTTTCATTTTAAATGTACTCTATTATAATTATTATTTTGTAGAACTTCTAGAGAAATTACAATTGGAAAGTGATCAGATCTTGTCGGAGAAAGAATTACCTGGAAATCTTTGATCATTTGGATTCCTAGAGCGTTTGTCCATGCAAGATCTACAGTAGATGCTCCTTTATAATTAGTCGAAGTAATTTAGGCTGGATTATCTACAGGTGTTCTCCCATTAATTAAAATAAGGCCATGACTTTCCATGCAATCAAACAACTTGATCCCTCTACGATTAATTTCCTTATCAAGGCTTGACCTTACATTAAAAATGTTCGCATTGTCAGGCAAAAATTCTGGATTAAATTGATTGAGATCAGATAACCTTGCGTTATAATCAGCTCCTATAAAAATGGGATAATCAGGGAATTGGGCAAGAGATAGTCTTATCGGTTCATCTGAATTTGCAGTAAAACTATCTACATCTAATTTTGGATTGAAATATACAGAACCAATTACGATATTTATTTTAATACCCGATATTTTGGCGAAGATAGTGTTTTCTGATAAGTAGAATGGTTCGGCCTTGTAGATCCGTGCATTGGTAATAATTATTAGCCCTCCCTTCGCTCTGCCTTTCGTCGCTGTTTTCCTCGCCGGGTTAAAGATCAAGTTACTTTCGTGATTTCTAATGAATAATTTGAGGTTAGGAGGAGAAGTGAGCCAGGTTTTACTTAGACAGATGATATCGTTGTTGTTTACTTTATCCAGCAGGTCAGGAAGGTCAGAGAATCCTCCAGAGTTCCAAACGATTATTCGAGGATTAGTCGGGGGAGATTTATTTTGGTGCTATGCTTCTTGTGTTGATATTGATGGACTATTGCTTTGCAAGAAGGAACCCAGCTTACTGTTAGAGCGTGACCTTCGCGCATTGTTTTTGCGTTTTTTATCTGGGTTTGTTTTTTAATCTTTCGGGCGTCCTCTTTTGCAAATCATTGTTGAGGCTTTTGATGATGTTGATTCCTCTTCGTC
Source organism: Andricus quercustozae (assembly GCA_932072015.1). Taxonomy (NCBI): domain Eukaryota; kingdom Metazoa; phylum Arthropoda; class Insecta; order Hymenoptera; family Cynipidae; genus Andricus; species Andricus quercustozae. The sequence goes on along the minus strand of CAKNWU010105918.1, from coordinate 5,022 downwards.
AGATAAGTAGTTTGATGCCATGGAGTTTATTTCCTCTGGGTAATAGACACTAATATATTCTTAAATTGATGTTATATCATAGGATTTGCCGTCCAGGGTAATTTTTGAACCCTTAACTATTGGATTCTTTCCCTTTTGCTCTAGTAATTGTTTATAAGTGAAAAGTTGTTCGCAGAGTTTTTTCCAGTCATCTCTTTCTTCGTTTGAAAACCCCACGTTTTGAGAGGGAAGACTTTGTGCATTCTGAAAAATAATACGTTTGTATGTTTCATTTGTGAATGATACTAGAATTGGTCTTAAGCCCTCTTCTTTTCCAAGGCGCTTGACACCTTCAAAGCTATCATCATCAATGTTTATATTCGCAGAGTCTAGAACTTTCTTTACTGTACCGAGCAAATCGGCGTTCTCCACAAAAGAGTCCTTTATATTGAATAGTAGAATGTTTTTAGCGCTTTCCTTATTGATCAGGTAGCCTATTTTCCTCTCACAAAAACTTAGTCTTCCCTCCAGTTTGGTATTCTTTCTTTCCAGGTTTTTGCAGTTTTCTTTGTAAGTAGAGAGTTCTTCTAAAATCTTCTTATTTGAGTATTCTAAGTTTTTAGTGCCATTAGTCACTTCCGATAGGGATTCCATGTTTTTTCTCAAGTCGGCTTGTATTGAGAGCATAAGTGATTTCAAATCCTCATTTGTTGTCATTTTGAGTATTGAGCACTTTCATATACAATATCACGTTTATGCCGCACCATACCCTACTTACCCTTGCCTCGGAGGATTCAATTTCTCTTTGCTACTCTGTGCCGAATTTTCAAGTTTTAAAACCGAGCTAAAGAACTTTCCTCTTAAAAAATCGAAACTTCAAAGGTTCTCTGCATTTTGAAGAAAAAATATCTTTCAGGTAGAAAAGCTGAAAAATTCGGGATTTGCAGGGTATTTAAATCAACTTTTAAATTGATTCAAATAAAAAATCAAGGTATCCTCAAGAATTACTTGGCAAACTCTTATTTCACAATTTATGTTTTAACTGACGTATACGAAATAAAATAAAATAATCGAATTACGCTATTACTATTTTTAATATATTTTCAAGATTAAAAATACCTCAATCTTTTTTTGCATTTTCACAGAAATGTCATTAAGTCTGCCGCCCACATCAATAGACTTGCTGGCAAATTTTGGTTTGAGTGACGGAACTGCGCATCATCAAGGTAGCTATAGAATAAGTAAAAATTCATAACAGAAACTTTAATCAATCAACTGGTTTTATATTGGCATTTTAAAACTTTTCATAATCTCATGGACCAGTAAATATTGTACACGCATGGAACCTTATTTCCAATATTTGAAAGAAAAATGTTCGAAAATGTATACCATACAGGAATTTTTTTATTTTCTTTGATTGCTCACCTTTTTGTAGACAATTTACCTTTCAAAGCATGCTGTTCCATTATATATTTCTCTAGAATAAAATAAGAATCATAACTATTTTAGCAACAATTTTTTTGCTATTTTAGTTTTCCCAATAAACCTAGCTTCGGATGGAGATGCCGGCTGCCAGCACATCCACTACACAAAATACGAAAAATTTTAAAATAAATAGCACCAGAATTTGGGGCTTTTTTGAACTTTTTAAAACTGCAAAGAATAATTTTCAAAAGACAACCTCTATCTCCTAAAAACTACTCTTAAAGTGAAATTCAGTATTCCGCGACCTCCTTGAATGCATGAGATGTAAAGTCGCGAAAGAGACTATTTCGTCCATGGAAGCACTCCAAATAAATGGATTATTACCGGGACGACAAGCATGTTCGTTGAAGATAGATTGTTTCTCGGTGACAGTCCGGAGGACCAAATCTTTCGGATTAGACGTTTTTATCTGCAGCGGAGAGCATTATTTAGAGATGTTACGTCCCGAATTCGGCTCTAGGTCATGCCCTGGTATGTCTATGTTTCTTCAGCGCCGAGGTGTCCTATAGCGCTTCTGTCAACGAGCTCAGGGACTTTAAGAGCACCAATCAGTTTTGCTCTTTCAAAACTGTCCTTGACGCAATTTTCTGACCCAGACTCCACTCCAGTCTCTCAAGTGTACTCCGCGACAATCCTTCGAGCTAGATTTAGTTCCTCTGAATATCTAGCATGGGTCTTGAGATCATCCATGTAAAATACATGCGTGACCTTATTCTTTCGCTATCCGGTTTTGTCGCACAAGTACCCCTGGAAATGACGAAGTGCAAGAAATAGTGGCAATAATGTGACGCAAAAGGAAAGAGGGCTATTGGTGTCGCCCTGTAAGAAGCCTTTCTGAAAGTCGACGCTGTTAGTTGCCACACGATATTTTCCAGATGAGGTAGTAAATCTTGTTTTCCAAAGCGGCATCAATCTCTCTATGCACCTTAAGATGTATGGATGAACCTTCAAACTTTTCAGCAGACGGATGATAAGTCTACAAGAGGTTGAATCGAACGATTTCTGGTAGTCAATTCAGGCCATCGATAGGTAGCGCTGGTGAAATGTTGAATTATCACAAATACATCCGTCGGTGAGCAGGTTCTCCTCATATCCTGTTACGCCTTTCTTTAAGCCACGTTGTTCGTACATGGCTTGCCAAACAGGCCTGATTGTTTGTAAGATTCTGCCGTTGAGGACTGCTGTGAAGCTCTTATACAGCTCGTTCAGACAAGTTTAATTCTTAAGGTCGGATAAGTTTCATATATTCGGGGGTGGGTTCTTACACCATCCACTCAGGAATAGCCTCTTTCGACTTCAGATATGAAGTAAAAATGCGGGCCGGATGCTGGTAGATAGAAAAAAACTTCCTCCGTCAGAACGTCCTGATACGATCTGATCCCGGAACGGAATAGTTCTTCACGCCTTTTAATACTTTTTTTACCTCCTCGGTTGTGATAGGGGGGCATTCCTCATGAGGTGTTATCCTTACATTGCAGAGCTCCGTAAAGCAATTTATGTTCATTGTGTCTTCACTCACTGAATGCTGAACTTAGAAGACTTCTCTCTAAAATGCCACGAACTTCTCTGGCTCTGGCGTGTGGTCAACAGTAAACGGAGTGTCTTGGAGGGGCCAGATGAGTCAGAAAAAAACTGTTAATTTTCTCTGACCCACCTCTTCCTCCGCTTACGACTTCTCCTAGCGCCAGATAGTACCCGTGTTCTATCAACAATATGCTGCCAGGTTACCTTGTCGCTCAGGGGGCATACTGGTATCATAGCACTCCAGCATGTACAATCGTCCCTTAGTCGATTCGACGACTCAAAAGTTTTAAATTTTTGCCGATCCATCGCATTGACTCCATGTTGATTGGCTGTCATAATTCTAGGGCTGTGTGCATTGTTGCCTTTAAGGTGTGAAAATGGTCTGACGATATTTGTAAATCTTAAAAATATTTTGGAATAACTTGAAATCCTTTGAAATTTCTGAAGTTAAGTGGTCAACTCCTCAGTTCATTACATCAGGTAAAATTAATTCTTGCTGCAGGTTTTAATATAAGAAACTATAATGATTCCTCCAAAAGTATAATCTTATATATTATGGTGATAGATTTATTACAATAAAACGAAATTTTAAACAAAAATTAAGGAATTGTAGTAATAGATTGCAACGACGTTACGAATAATAAGCATCATAACCCCATCTAGTTTTCCAATACATGAAAGAACTATTCAAAAGTCAAGGACAAACTCAGCACGTTTTCGTTGAAATACCTTCAACACAAAGGTGCGGACACCAAGAATATTTTTCTTGATTTTGTATCTGGGATGTCTTTCAATTATTTCTCAATAAAAAACAGAATCTTCGCCGGAGCAGTTTTTAACAAAATTACATTTTTAATTTCAGAAACTCGAAATACCAAGATATTTATAAAAAAATAATCCTCTGCTTCTTCTCGCAGACAGGCAAACTTCTCCTACCGAGACTCCTCTTCGTGACAGGTCCAGGTCTCCTCCTGCCCAGTATATATCTCCTTCTACCACACTTATTATTGCATCTGACGGAAGAAGATATGGACTTGACCACCTTGAATTTATTCGGCTTATTCCCTTAAAAAATCCGAACAGGCTTTTCGAACTTCGAAGATACACTTTTCCTGTAGATACAAGAATTCGAATATTTAAAAGACGGGGTTTCTTTGGGCCCATGCCAACTCAAGAACAAATTGTGTTATCAACATCTGATGGTGATATCTTCGCAATATTGGAGAGTACTGAAGTTTTAGCTGGACTATATAGACATAATGTTCGCGCTCAGCGTAAAGTACGAGCAAAAATAAACATGGGAAGCGGCACAATTACAGCATTGACTCCAGATGAAATCACGGAAATTCCAGTAGGCCCTTGTCGGCCAATCGTATCGAATTTTGTAGTGGAGCGTGTAATTTACAATCCTCCACATCATTAATTAAATTTAAAAAAAAAATTTAACTAAAATATAAAACTGCATAAAACAATTCCCTCACAATTTCAGGTTTTTTCCTGGTATAATTTTTCTTAAAACGAAGCCATTTAAGAATTAGGAATCGTATCTTGTAAAGATATCAAACCTATATCCCTTTAAAGGATTTCTGAATAAAATGGTTTAAAATTTTCCGCTTGAGAC
>CAKNWU010105816.1:388-14872 GCA_932072015.1 Andricus quercustozae | reverse complement strand
GACGACTTGCTGGAGTGCTATGATACCAGTATGGCCCCTGAACAAGAAGGTGACACGACACGACTGCATGCTCTATGGTGCGAGAAACACCCAGAGCTCTCTCATTTTTCGCATCAACGTCTGGGAAACCATGCCGAAAACCTCCGGTTAAGAAGCTATGTAAGCGGAGCGCCTACTCTACCGCAGCCAGAACAAGCCGGCAACAGAGAAAGAGAGGCGACACTGAGACCAACCGCGAGCAGACGTCCAATAGAGGAAGAGCGATGCATCAGGACCCGGAGAAACATCAACATCCAGGTTTCTTTCGAATCCAAAGATCTGGTTGAATTGGATGACGAGTTTCGTGAAGATTTTTGCGAAGAATCCGACCTCTGGTCTATCAATTGTAGTGTGTATAATGCAGCGAGAGCATTGGCAGATGTAAGCCGTAAAACAAAACCAACGGCTGATTCTAGGACCAAAAGGCGAATGTATCAACTCACCACAAGGATAGGCTGGGCAAGACAGTAGGCGTCCCGGATTTATTGTGTGATTAACTACATAATATCTGGCAAGAATTTTACCGCCAAGGTTCGACAGTTCGCGCGCAAACTGCGGTTTAGTCATCACACACTCAACAAGTCAAAGCTGCTGACAAGCAAGCAGGATATTATTGACAAAATACGGATACTACCTCACAATAGGAGAAGTCTAGAACGGAGGGAGATGTGGGACAGAAAAAAAAATAGTTTTTTCTCTGAACCATCTAGACTCTTCCCAAATCCGCCAGTTACTGTCTACCATCCGCCCAAGCCAGGGCAAGTCGAAGCAGTTTGTAAAGAAGTCTAAGAAGTCCAGCCTCTACTGAAAGAAGACTCAAAGAACATCAAAGGAGCTTCAAAGTTATGTGCAATGCCCTCATAGCACCTGAGTAGGAATGCCCACTCATCACTACCGAGTAGATGAAAAAAGTATTGAAACGTATGAAAAACTATTCCGCTCCGGAACCAGATGGTATCAAGACCTTCTGCTGGAAGAAGTTTCTTTCAACCCACCAGCATCTGGCTCGCATTTTCACCTCATATCTAAAGTCGAAACAGCCCATTCTGTAGTGGTTGGTGGAAGGGCGCACAGTGCTCCTGCAAAATATGGGCAACTTAGCTGGCCCTAAGAATTACAGGCCAATCACTTGTCTGAACACACTGGATAAGATCTCCATAGCTATCCTAAATGATAGGATTGTTTTCGACAATCGAACCTGTGTGACGAGAGATGTACGAACAACGCGGCCCAAAAAAAGGTGTAGAGGGATGTGGGGAGAACCTGCTTATCGATAGATGTATCTGCAAAGACGCAGCATCCTACAAGCGCTACCTATCGATGGCCTGGATTGATTACCGGAAAGCTATCGATATAATCTCCCAGAGACTTATCATCTGTCTGTTGGAAAGCTTAAAGGTTCATCCACACATCGTGAGGTGCATAGAGAGATTAATGCCGTTTTGGAAAACCAGATTTACTATTTCATTTGGGAAAAATCAAGTGACAACTAACAACGTCAGCTTTAAGAGAGATATCTTACAGGACAACACCATGAGCCCTCTCCTCCTTTGCCTCACAAAAGTGCCACTATCTCTCGCACTTCGCCATTCCGAAGGGTACTTCGGCGGAAAACTTGACAATCGGAGGCATAAGGTCACTCATGCATTTTACATGGATGATCTTAAGAACTATGTTAAAAATAAAGAGCAAATTAATCTAGCTCTATAGATTGTCAAGAAATACTCTCAGGAGATTGGAATGGAGTTTGGGTTAGAAAAATGTGCCAAGGTTTATTTGAAGCTCGGAAAACTTAATGACATTCCTGAAGACCCTGAGTTCGTCGACAGAAGCGCTATATGACACCTTGACGCAGGAGAGACCTATACATACCTGGGCGTGCCACAGAGCCATATTCAGGACTTAACATCTATAAACGATACTCTCCGAAGCAGATACAAATGTCTTATCTGACGGATTTGGTCTTCTGAATTGTCGGTGAGGAAAAAAGCATCTTCAACGAACATGCATACCGTCTCGATAGTATTCTATTCATTTGGAGTGGTTCTATGTAGGGTTCGAAGGATGAGCTCAGATCCACCGATATCGGGTCACAAAAGGTTACGCACATGAAGAAAAGCATGCACCCTGAGTCTTCTGTTCCGCGACTTTACATCTCACACCTTCAAAATGGTCGCCAAATCTATAATCTATACAAAGCAGCGGAGGAGGCTGCTTAAATACTTGTCCTTGACTTCAATATCAGGGGTAAGCAAAATGCATCAATTCTTATCCATCTCGAGTACTCACGCCTGAAGGCCCGGATTGAGGAAGCAAAGGAGAAAAACTACCGCGAACAGCTTTTTGACAAGAGGATGCACGGCATCTTGCACAGAAATGTGAAGGATCAGTCGTTTTCGTATGAGCTAACGTTTACTTTCCTTAAATCACCCCGATTGGAATCGGACACGGAGGGCTTCATTCCCTATTATAGCTGCAGAGCGTATCATGCACAACCTGATCATCTAGGACACATACTATCTAGTTGTTCAACTCATACGGGAACGACGTAATCCAAAGGCACAACGTGGCACTAAGAGTGCTTTATTGCACTCGAGGCCTGACATGGTTCTCCTTGACTTCGAGAAACGGACCATTTTCTTTATTGAATTTTCGGCATAAGTTGACAAAAACTTCACAGCCAAGGATAATAAGGGAGATTGCGATGGGTATACCTGGAATATTCTGATAAGCTAGTCGTCCTGACCATCGGTGCTCTTGAACGTACCAAGCTTTAACTGGTTAAAAGCCTGAAAAGCATCTAGACTGTGACCACCTATGTCAAGGTCGAGAGGCGTGGTTGCGGCTGAAATATTAGCGTGATTTTCCCGAGAGCAGGTGCAATTTTTTAGAATAACACCCGCTCCCGATGAAATCCCGTCCGAACCAAAGGGCTTATGAGAAGGCCACCGAACGCGTCCTCGGGTTGCGGATAGAGGATCCCTGTACCAAGCGTTTCTGATGAATATGGTTACAATTATTAATTAATTAGTCACGGATAATTGTCCAGGGATGGTCCGGAAGGAATAACCCCTATGCGAAGGCGTAACAACCGTGCCGAAAGCTGAATGGCACCCGGGCGAGGTGTCTTAAACGGTGTCTCTGGCATACCGGGCGACCTCTCAGAGTATGCAGCCTTGTCGTTCAATGCGGGGCTCTACAAGGACAGACAAATCCTCTCCCTAGCTGCTCGTGGGAACATCAACAATATCGAACCACTAAAAAGTTGTAGATGCGGTTCAAAACGATCGAACGCGCAGAGCACCCGACAATCTGTCGACAAACAGTGCCGATCACCCTAGAGTTCTGGGTGCTGCAAAGAATAATTAAAATCGAAACTTGACGACGAACCGGCGAAACGTTCACATTGAGTGGACGAATGAACTCAAGGATGACGTGAGTTTCTTGCGTTCATTGACGTTAGTTCTGTGCACAAATGTGGGGAAAATACAAAGACCGAGCGCGAAGCGCAAGAGTAATGCATAATCGAGCGCGAAACGCAAGAACCAAAAGTTGCGCGCCCCAAGCACGCACAAACTTACTAGCGAAGCAAGCTGCGCGATGATCTTTGCACCTCCCTTGCAAGGTCTTGATACCTCTCCTCCTTTTCTTCCTCCTTGGCAGTGATGTATTCCGATGGAGCCGAGAATTCGATCACGAATATAGTTCGTTTCTCGAAGTCTTGGAGAACAATGTCAGGCCTCGAGTGTGCAACGGAGACTTCTATCCGAAAATCGTAGTTCCAGAAAATTGGGCACTTCTCGTTTTGCACAATTGACTCTATCTCCCTTGGAGCGTTGCGCAGGTCAGGCTTGCCGCCAACACCGAAAGAGCGACAAAGATGGTAATAAAGCACATTTCTGTGAAAGTTTCCGTGCATTTTCTTGTCGAGTAGATAGAGTAATGCACTTTCCTCACTGCTCATGTTAAAATTCAGGCCAAGGGTCTCGGCCTCTTGCTCCGCGGCTTTGTAAAGAAACGCTCCTTCGCCAATAATCTCGTGGTTCCTTGAACAACCCCAAACGAGTCGAAAAGAACTGGGACGGCAAGCATGCTAGTCGCAGATACCTTGTTCAACGCTGACAGATTGGAAGACCAAATCTTTTAAAGAACATGCTTGTATCTGTTTCGGAGAGACTCCTTTACTGATGTTACATCCTGAATGCGGCTTTGCGGCACGCTTAGGTATGTATAGGTCTCTCCAGTGTTAAGATGTCTAATAACAATTATATCATCAAGCTCAGGGTCCTTGGGAACTCCAACAATCTTTCCTTTCTTCAGATGAATTTTGGCAAATTTATCCAATCCAAAGTCCATCCAAATCTCTCATGTGTACTTCTTGACGATATTTATGGCAGTTTGAGGTTTGCCTTTACCAGAGGCATAGAGCTTCAGGTCATCCATATAAAATACATGAGTGACCTTATCCTCGCGTTGGTTAGTGTTGCCACAGAGGTATCCAGAAGAATTTCGCAGTGCCAGAGATAGAGGCAGAAGTGTGATGCAAAAAAGCAAAGGGCTCGTAGTATCGCCCTGAGAGACGCCCCTCTGGAAGGTGACGTTGTTCGTTGTCACACGATAATTTCCAGATGAGATAGTAAATCTAGTTTTCCAAAGAGGCATCAATCTCTCTATGTATCTCACTGTGTGCGGATGCAGCTTCAAGCTTTCCAACAGACAGATGATAGGTCTATGAGAGGTTGAATCGAAAGCTTTCCAGTAGTCAATCCAGGCAATTGAAAAGACGCGCTGATGGGCTGCAGAGTCTTTACAGACACACCTGTCAATTAGCAGATTCTCTCGACAGCCTGCTACACCTGTTTTTGAGCCACGTTGTTCGTACATCTCACGCCACACAGGCTCAATTCGTCGAACAATCCTATTTTTTAGCATAGCTGCAAAGATCTTATACAGTGTGTGCAAACAAGTTATTGGCCTTTACTTCTTTGGGTTGGACAAGTTGCCTTCTTTTGTTAGGAGTATAGTGCGTCCTAACACCAGCTACTGCGGAATGGGCGTCTCCGACTTTAAATATGAGGTCAATATGGAGCCAAATGTTGGTGTGTAGAAGTAAACTTCTTCCTCCAAAAGTTCTTGATACAATCTGGTCCAGCAGCGGACAAGTTCTTCGTGCCTCTAAGTGCTTTTTTTACCTCTTCGGCAGTGTTTGATGGACATTCCTCTTCAGATTGTATGAGGTTGTCGCAAAACTCTTCGAAGCGGATGATATTGTCAATATCTTCTTTCAACTTTAGTGTTTTCGGGATCTTGTATAGCTCTCTCGAAAAATTCTCTACCTCGTTGCGCTTGGGTGGATTTTGGACAGAAACAGGGTGATCATTGAAGAGGCGCGACGGGTCAAAACTCTCCTCCTTGTGTCAGAAAATTGCCATATTTACTCAACAATATGCTGCTTGATTGACAGCAGCTTTGACTTGTTCAGTGTGCACGTGAACAGGTGACACCCCATCAACGGTTCACATGCACAGATGGGAAACTCTCAACTGGGCACTTCTCAATTTATACGATCATATTTTTCGCTTAAAAGTCTACACAGATGAAAGAATCCCAAATGTACACGACAAGAGATGAAAGACTCCCAACTGAACACGTGCGCACTTGGGAGACTCCCAACTTTGAAAGTCTCACTTAATAAGATAAGATGCTTAAGTTACAAGCCCGAGTGCACATATACGATACTCACAACTATGCGCGTATCAAGTCTTAGGATCAGAATTTTCATTTAAAAGTCTACGTGCACAGATGATACCCTTCCAACTGTGCAAGCTTTGGAATAGTACAATCAGATTTTCAACTTACAAGACCATGTGTACAGATGGTATCCTGCCAACTATGCACGTCTGAATTAATACGATGAGATTTTGAACCTACAAGTCCACGTGCACATATGCTACCCTCTAGACTGTGTACGTCTCAATTAACATGACAAGATGCTTAACTTATAAGTCTGCGTGCATATATGGGAGACTCCTAACTGTGCGCGTATCAGTTAATAGAATTAGACTCTTTATTTAAAAGTCCACGTACCCAGATGGTACCCTCTTAACTGTGCCCATCTCAATAAATATAATTAGACTTTTTATTTAAAAGTCCATGTGCACAGATGGTACTCTCCCAACTGTGCACGCGGACTTGTAAGTTTAGCGTCTTATTTTATTAATTGAGATGTACAAAGTTTCGAGGGTATCATCTGTACTCGTGGACTTGTAAGTTGAAAACTGATCGTATTAATTAAGACTTGGACAGTTGGGAGTCTTCCATATGTGCATGCGGATTCATAAGCTAAGCATCTTATCTTATTAAGTGAGAGGCGCACAGTTGGGAGTCTCCCATCTGTGCATGTGGACTTGCAATTTAAAAATCTGATCGTATTATTTGAGACGTGCACAGATGGGACGCTCCCAACTGTGCACGTCGAAGTGTCTACGTGCACAGTTGGTATCCTAGCGACGGTTCACGTGTACAGATAGGAGACTCCCAACTATGTACGTCAAAATGTAGGCGTACACAGGTGGTCTGTGCACAGTTGTACCAGTGGCCAGCGACGTGCACAGATGTACTCGTGCGCAGTTGCTCCGTGCACAGGTGTACCCTTCCCAAAAAAAAATAACCAAAAATTCTATTAAACATATAAAAAAAGAAAGAAAAATGATCCAGTTTGAAAAATGATAAAAAGTATTTACAATGTTAGAAGTGCTGCGAATGAAAAAGTCTAAGTATAAAAAAACATCTGTTTCTGCTATTAGAGGCTGGCGTGAGTCTGGCGGAAGAAACAGAAGACAATAGCCGAAACTTGTGGCGAGTGTTTGTCTCTGCTGGAGCTTTATCGAAAAATCACTGTATCCTGTAAATTCCCTCATAAATTCAGAATGAAACTCTGGTCTGTACCATTCCTTGTTATGGTATCTATGGCAGGTAGGTGAAATTCTTCTCTACCTCCTTATCCAAACTATTTTTTCCGGGTGCTCTATTTTGCTCATTAAATTTTCAAATCCTGAATTCTTGGTTTCCGTATTCAAGTTTCGCTCAATCTGCTTCGACCTTTCAAATTCTTGAAACGTTTAGCTGCCGCAAGAAACGAATCGACCTCCAATGTGCCTGTTATCTCCTCAATTCTTCACCTCTTCAGTCGACCTCGTGAACCTATTTACTTCCCGAAAGGAGAGCGTGGGGTGATTTTTGAATTACCAACTCGTTACTTGGTAAGTACTTCTACTTTTAAGTCTGCCTTCTTTATAACGTCATTTGTTTCTCAAACTTGATGCAAAATATTTGGATAACGAGTAGGGAGTGGATATTGCCGGTACCGACAATAAAGTTCTCTGCCAATACCGGTAAATAACATATTGCCAGCTTACCGAAGAGACTATCATACATTTTAGAGTAAGGTCATATGATTTATGTGTTATTTTGTCATATTTTGGCTTTTCACGTTTTATATAGTGGGAGCGGGAAAGCATTTCTGTTACAGGGCAGAGAAAAAATGTTATTTACCATAAAAATAATAATGTAATAATGTTATAAATACATAATAAAAGATGTAATGAAAATGTGATAATGTAAAATAATGGTATGTAGTAATGTCGCGGCTGGGAAATTTTTTGCCGGTACCGGCAGAGCATCCACTGCCTAACGAGGTTGCTGTAAGTAAACACATTTCATTTTCTTATCGGGGAAAGACGAAGTCTGGTGGAAATAGATTAAAATCGGTTTGTAATTTGAAATTTGAAAAAACTGATGCTTTTTAAATATCTATTGATCTATATGACAATAAAATAATTGATTTAAATAAAATATTGTCATTTTTTAATTAAGGATATACTCAAATTTATATAACTTAATCCAATATTATTACCGCAAAGTTTCAAGTTTTTTTCTTTATTCTAAATTTAAATCAGATTAGGTCAAGTTTTATTGATATTTAAATTAAAGATGACAAATTCTCTGTTATTGTAGCATATCAAAAAGATTAGGAGATTTTCAAAATTCTCATTCCTAGAGGAAACAAAATTTTAAGCAATGTTTTCAAGTATTATTATTTCAAGTATTATTTCAAGTATTATTTCAAGTATTATTATTATATTTCAAGTATTATAATGTTTTCAAGTATTATTTAGTTCAAAAATCAAAATTAAAGATTACTAATTTTCTGTTGTTTTAGCATTGCAAAAAAATGAGTCTCGGGTTTTCAAAATTCTAATTTTCAAAGAAATTAAAATTTAAATACAAGTTTCATATTTTTTTCTTTATACTTAATTCAAATCAGATTAAGTGAAGATTTTTTCAGTTTAAAATTAAAGATTACAAATTTTCTTTTATTTTTGCATCACAAAAAAAAAGATTACAGGGTTTTTAAAATTCTCATTGTTATATGAACTAAAATTTGAACGAAAGTTTAAATTTTTTTCCTTATACTAAATTAAAATCAAATTAAGTCAAATTTTATTTCGTTAAAAATTGAAGATTTCCAATTTTTATTTCTTTTAGCATTGCAAAAAAGAGTATGGGGATTTAAAAAATTCGATTTATATAGAAAGGAAGATTTCAAAGAATGTTTTCAATTATTTTCCTTAAACTAAATTAAAATCAGATGAGGACAAGGTTTATTTAGTTCAAAATTAAAGATTATAATTTTTATGTTGTTTAACCATTGCGAAAAAGGATTATGGGATTTTCGAAATTCTCATTCTAAGAGGAACTAAAATTTGAAAGACAGTTTTCAATTTTTTTTCTTGTACTAATTTCAAATCTGATTAAATCAAGTTGTCTTTATTTCAAAATAAGATATTACAAATTTTTATGCGGTTTTACCCTAAAAAAAGAGTATGAGGGTTTAAAAATTCTCATTCATATAGAAACGACAATTTCAAAGAAAGTTTTTAATTTTTTTTTCCTTATACTAATTCAAAATCAGATAAAGTCAAGTTTTATTAATTTCAAAATTAATGATTACAAATGTTCTTTTGTTTTAGCCTTGCAAAAAAAAAGAGTGTAATAAGATTTTGAAATTTCTGATTCTTATAGAAAATAACATTTCAAAGTATTTTTCAATTTTGTTCCTTATACTAAATTAAAATCAGGTTCATTAAAGTTTTATTTAGTTAAAAATGGAAGATTTAAAATTTCCAGTTGCATTAGCATTGCAGAAATGTGTATGGGGTTTTCGAAATTCCCATTCATATAGAAACGACAATTTCAAACAACGTTTTTAATTTTTTTTCCTTATACTGAATTAAAATTAGATGAAGTCAAATTTTATTTATTTCAAAATTAATCATTACAAATTTTCTTTTGTTTTATCATCGCACAAAAAAGAGTGTAATTGTATTTTAAAAATTATGATTTTTATATAAAATAAAATTCCAAAGAATGTTTTCATTTTTTAGCATTGCTGAAAGAAAAGAATACGGGGTTTTCGATATTCTAATATTTATAGAAATTAAAATTTCAAATTTGTTTCCTTATACTTAATTTAAATCAGATACGAACTAAAATTTTAGCGAAAGTTTTTGATTTTTTTCTTGTACTTTATTAACATCAGATTAAGTCAAGTATTATTTATTTTAAAAATAAAAATTATCGATTACTAATTTTCTGTTGTTTTAGCATTGCAAAGAAAACGGGGTTTACAAATGCTTATTTTTATAGAAATTAGAATATCAAAGAAAGTTTCCAATTGATTTCCTCAGAGCAAAACATTTAAATCGGATAAAGTCAAGTTTTATTTAAATTTAAATTAAAGGGTACATATTTTTAATTGTTTTAGTATTTCAAGAAATATGGGGTTTTAAAAATTCTAATTTTTATAGTAACTAAAATTTCAAAGATGTTCTAGGTCTGAGGTAAGGAATTCTCACAATTCAGTTAGATAATCCTACCAATTCGAAAAGTAAATGATATTAAAATAATTAATATGAAATAACTTGATGTTGTTTTCTATATGTTCTTGAGCATATTTTGATCAAAAAGATTTTTTCAATTCTTATTTTAGTCAAAGTCAAAATATTTGCAATTGGTCGTACATGCGAGGAATATCAGGATCCACGAGTTGTCGTTCAATTTTATTCAAACTTTGTGAAATCATAGTACTATAGAAGAAACAATTAGAGCTCAAAGGATTTTCCTTGTGAATGCACCTTTCAGTTAAAAAAATTAACTATAATTGTACATTTTTCATGAAAATTTCGATATTAAGATTACTTGATTTTATTGAAAATGTGATACTTAATTATAAAACTATTTCTCTCGATATTCTTTGTTGATTTTATAAACAAATTCCCAGTGTGGACAAAAAAAGTCAAAAAATCATGTTTTCTCCTAATTGTGTTCTTAAATTATATTGCCAGGAAAGTTTAGTATAGAAAATGCATTATTGGGCACTATTTTTTGAATTTATAAACAAATTATATAAACAAATGGCCACTATAAATATTTATGGGCATCACATAATGTCAATGCTATTACTGGTTAATTAATTTAGAAATAATTAAAAGAACAAAGGATCTCTTTTTACCTGTAAATCTCCACTGTTGAAGACCTATAATTTGTGATGTATTAATTTATTATTAATTGCTAGAAGCAATTTCTTTCTAACAACAATATTTCTCAAAACAGTTGCTAGAATAATAATGTATTATACAAATTTAATTAGGCTTGTTAAAAATTCTCCTTTTTTAACAAGTGCTTTATTCTTCGTACAATTTTTATTTTACGCATCATAATTTTGGCCGATAATTTTTTCTCAAAAATTGACTATAGGCTTATAAAATTTGTTTATTTTTAATTTCTTACCATTAACTAATCCACTTTTTAAACAATTGAACAAATAACTAATATTTTAGGCCGTTTTTATGATTTTTACAGCTAAACAATTATTTAAAAAAATTAAAATACAAAATGTAATATATAGTGCAAAACATTTTCTAGCCTAAAAGATTACAAAACTTCGGCGAAAGGATTTTGGCTCGGTACTTTGGTAAGACGAAGAAGAGGGTGCCGCTGAAGACAATCGCCATTCCAGATTTGACTGTACCTAGGCAATTAGGTCGCCGAGACGCATTTTCACCCTTCATACCATACCATCGTGAATTGGCCACGGAGCTAATCAACACATTTATGAGTACGTAATCATTCATACCTACTGAATTTACAATTTTATACTACATAACATTCCGTTGGTCATATCATAATAAAATTTCATCTCAAACGGTTAGCACAAATCTTCACATATTAATTACCGTAAAACATGGATGAGCAGCACTTTTTTCTTGTTTTTTTCTTAAAGAGGGGTTAATTACTTCTGCAATCTTATACAATCTCCTACATGCAGTTCATTACAATCCCTTGTAATCCTATTACCAAAGGATACGCGGAAAAAATAGTTGATTAAAAATCCAATGACTTTGTACTGAGTCTTAAATATGAGAGGAATTCAATCAACAACCTTCCGTATTCAAGAAAA
This sequence comes from Andricus quercustozae, assembly GCA_932072015.1. Lineage (NCBI taxonomy): Eukaryota > Metazoa > Arthropoda > Insecta > Hymenoptera > Cynipidae > Andricus > Andricus quercustozae. The sequence continues at coordinate 3,312 of CAKNWU010105816.1, read as the reverse complement.
TGATTAATCATCATCTGAAAAGCATGTAACGTTTTAACAAATTTCTTAAAACAGTGATAGAAAATCTGTTCAGAAGCTGCTGAAAATTTAAAATTCAAAGGTTTTATAATCTCAGAGACAGAGCTCTGATTACTAAGTGAGAGTAGCTGAAGATTAAGTACGTTAAGTTTATATTCTCTTATACAAGAAATCCGAATTCTAAGCGACAGTCCCTGAAAATTCAAAACACGATTTCTCAACGAAAAAAAGTTATTTCTGAAATTAATATTGTCATATAATTCCGTATTCCGCGTATTTTACCGCGCGCACCAACCAATTGAGCTATCGAACCACTTGGATCTTGGTTACAAAATCTCAACCTAAAAGTTTTATAGTTTTTGAACGTAATGTTCTTTTGAAGCGAAAATTTTTCTGATGATTAGTGACCAGTTCTGAGGCAAACTGAAAATGTTCAAGAGAATTTCATAGAACATTTTTTTGTTTAAAAACAATTTCGAATTTAATTTTACTTATTTCAAAAAGGACTCTATATAAAATAATTTAAAATATGTGAAACAAATAATTAAATTTTAATTATTTCAGAAAGAGCTCAACACTTTTTCCCTTAAATGTTTATAATGTTGAAAGAATTCTGTGAAGAAAAGTCGAGTGCAAGAACTTTCAGTTTAAGAATGACTGAGTCGCACGGTGGTCAGATGAAAAATATTTATGTCGTTCCTTTAAACATGCTTTCAATATTGTAACCTTGCTTTATGCTGAAATATAAATTTTTAACTATTCAAAAAATAAAAAAGAATTATATAAGTATATGAGTATATGAGTGATTGCCCAAAGGTTAACCATTTTTAGTCTCAAACATTTTCTTTGATTGATGAATTCTTGCTAAAAATATCTCGACTTCGTTTAGAAATTACATACAAAAAACCAAAAATTATAAATCAAAAATTGAAAATAAAAAATTGTTAAATAATATCTAAGACACTTTTTTATTATTTAAGATTCACAGATATCACTTATATTTAATTAAAAATGATAATTATCAAGAATAGGGTTCAATATTTTAGCTACGAAATTAAAAAGACCAAGAATCCAACGATCAGATTAGAACGTTGGACATTAAAGCGGAATTTAAATTTTGAATTACATTAAATTTTAATATTCTAGAGTAAAGGATTTTGAAAATCACCTAAAAGTCTCTCCCGATTTGACAATTAGTCTTTACAATTGAACAGTATTCAAAATTAGAAGCACTTTAGCTCTAAAATTTTAATTGGAATCAAAACCATATGCTTAACACTTTAAAAATTATCTCATTGAATCTCCTATTATGCAATATGATATAAAGTTTGATTAAATGTGATTCAATAACTTATTCTATTAAAACTAAGAATTCCAAAAAAAATCTCGATCAGATAATAAATCCCTTGTCATTTTTCGATCGAAGAAAATTTCCGACTTAGCAAATACTCTTAATGAAAATAAAATCACAAGCAAAAACGCTAGGCAAACATCGCAAGAGGCGCACAACGAGCGAAACGCGCAACGTGCGCGGTGATACGGAAAACGTTCACTGCGCATGTATAGTTTTCAGTGACTGTCGACGGAATTCTAGATTCTCTTTCACAAATCATACAAAAAGCCACTGAAACTCTAGAGAAAAGTCTATTGTTTACCAGAAAGCATCGCTTGGTTTTTTAACTATATTATCATGAGAATTAGTAAACTTTTTGCATTGACTGCTTTCACAAATCAATTGAGTTTTCTTCAACTATTTAATCAAATTCGCTGAAATCTCATTAGACTTCTCTCTCTCTCTCTCTCTCTCTCTCTCTCTCTCTATCCAGGATTCATATAACAGTCACCTCATATTTAAGCGATTATTGTTTTTCGTTTGTGATTTAAAAGTTATTTCTTAAAAAATGTATCGTGTGAAATGTGTATGTTTTTGTTTTTTTTTGGTTTGTTTTTTTGTAAAAATCACTGACATTTGATGAATTAGACTAATCAGTTTGTCAAAGCTTAGAGATGCTTTCGACATCGGATTGTCTAAGGTTTCAAAACGGATTTTTCATCGTTTTTCTTTTCAATGCTCGAATTTTTCTAAAACAATGAATCTAAAATGGGAACAAAGTGTATCTAATAATGTTTTATTCATTAAAGATTTCTTTCATGAATTTAAAATAAATCTCACGCTTGACAATGTTTTAGTGTCACTCATTATATTTCTGCTATAGAAATCGTAAACAATTAATTAAATACGATTTGGAAATAATAAGCAATTATCTGAATTCACCAAAGGAAACCATTTTAATCAATCTGCGTATAAGGATGAAAACTTGCTGTGTTCATTTCAAATTTCATCCCAACATTTATATTTAGGAAAAGGACATTTTGCACTATTTTAGTGGATAACAAAACGTGCAAATTTTAATTTTGTGTAATAATTTTCTATTATTTGTCAAATTTTATTAAAGCATCGAAACACTTCTAAAGAAGGAGGGCCAATGATACCGATTTTTGGGTCAAGATTGTTTATTTGCTTAGTTTATAAATGTTTCATATAAGATTCCGTCTACAATTTTCAAACGATTTCAAAGTATTTTCTCGAATTAAAGGTTTGTTTTGTCTTAGATTGTAGAAACAATTTTTGTTTGTTTATTTAAACATAAGTTCTGAGAAATTGTTCATTTCAAGATATGGATGCAATAATAACACGTAAACTATTCAAAATGAGTGATATTCAAGTGCAGTCGATAAGAAAAAATTCGCAAAGTACGAATTATTATAACTAATTATGAATGAATAATTTTTGGTTAACAATTGTATTAATAGGAATCTGTATTATCATCAGAGATAGTAATTCATCAATCGGTTGAAAAATCTGACTACACTTACTGCAGACAACAGAAATCTACAATATCGAT
>CAKNWU010105725.1:3844-17048 GCA_932072015.1 Andricus quercustozae | reverse complement strand
TTTTTTTGCAATGGAATTTTCGGCGTGAGGTATAGAATTTTTATTTTAAATTACCTTTGAAAAAACCTGGAATTTCGAAATAAAAATTCGGTAGCAACCCTTGTACAAAGAATTGTATCAAATTTTGCGATTTAAAACAAATTCTTCTAGTCGATCCGAGGCCTGTGTATTATTCAATACAATGCCAATTATATAATATTTATTATTTATTTGATAGGCGGCAGACGAGGCAAACCATCTGAAAGACGAGGTGGACGCTCTACGAGAAACGGCAGACAAAGTGACGAAATATGAGCAGACCATCGAGTCCTACAAGAAAAAGATGGAAGACTTGAGTGACCTGCGAAGACAAGTTAAAATTCTAGAAGACAAAAACATGGAAAATCTCCAATCAAAGATTGACTACGAGGAAGAGGTAAAGAGAACTTTAATGTTGAAAAATCATCTAGAAATGTGCAAGCAGCAATTGGCAGAAGTGCATCGAAAGCTGGATGAGCAGAGCAACAAGTCCGACAAACTTGAATTTGAATCTAGGAAAATGGAGGCCAAGCTCAACTCTGTTCAACGTGAAAGAGACAGGCTGGTCATAGAAAGGGACGCTCTCAAAGAAACAAACGAGGAATTGAGATGCACCCAGTTGAATGTAACTGACAACAGAGGACATCCGGGTGCCGATGACACAGTCTCAAATACCGAGGTGATACCACTCGAGATTAAGGAGAAGCTTCTTCTTTTGCAACATGAAAACAAAATGTTGAAGCTGAATCAAAAGGGAACAGAAGAAAAATTACCCACTGTCCAATCCTTACTGGAAGATTCCGAGGAAAGGGTGAATGCCCTCAGAGGTCAAAATCGCAAAGCCAATCAAAAGATAATTGAGCTTGAAAATAAACTTGAAGAACTTGCGGAGAATCAGGCCAACGGAGAAGCTAAAGTTGAGAGTTCTGGGTTGCAGCAAAAGTTGAATCAAGTTACGGAGGATTTGAAAAAGGCGCAAACTGAACGAGAACGCTTGGTTCTGCAGTTGGAAGAGCGTGAAACCGCGTTGCAAACTCTAAAGCAGAAATCGTTTACACTTCAGGAAAGTTTGACCCGGAAGGAGGAAGATAATGCTGCTTTAGAAGAGCGGTACAAAAAGTATATAGAGAAAGCGAAAAGTGTGATTAAAAGCTTGGATCCGAAGCAGAGTAATTCTTCGCCTTTGGAGGTTGTACATTTGAGAAATCAGGTTATGGAAAAGCGAAAGATTATTGAAGAAATGGAGCGATCTTCCAAAGAGAGCAAACTGCTCAAAGAGAATGAGGAGAAGCTCATGTTGTCTGCTTTTTATCGACTGAGCTTAAACTGCCACCGGGAAGCTGTGGACCAACGTTTAGCAGCTCTTGGCCAGGGGCAGGGACAATCTTTTCTCGCGAGACAGCGACAGCCATCGTCGAGACGAGCTGGAAATCCGGCTTATAACTCGAAATAGTAATTTTATATCGTTTTAGAATCACGAGTTTATAGAAATTTTAAGAAAATTGATTTTAGCGATGATTGTATTACAATCTTGTTTTTTTTTTTAAAGAGTACGTTTTAGAATATTGTGTCTTGTGCTAAAGTTTTATAACGTTTGAATGTAAGAAAAATCATGTTTTTTTTTTAGTTTAGAAATGGATGAATATTGATGTTACCAGAGTTTTATTGTATTTTTTTGATCAAAAGTGTGTATGCACGTATTTAGATACGTATCCGTTTAATCATTTTGATCTGACGTACTATCACTTTCCTCAAGTCGAAATTTAAACTCTAATGGACATTTTTCGTTGATTGTTTTTTTTTTTAATGTGAACCTTCTTTATATAGAAGGTAATTTATGAATGTTGATACTCGTAAACAAAGATTTCATTTGTCAAGATAAGTTACCTGTGAGTTTTGTAATATATGAGAGGCATATTCTAAAGGTAAAAAGTGTGAGCATACTTGATAAAATATCGAGTATTTTTAGATAAATTATATATTTAATCAATTACATGTACAGAAATATTTAATAAATTGTCTTTAAAAAATGTAAGCATTTTATTTTATTACCTTAGATGTATGGGTCAATAATTTTATCCTATAAACTTGTTAAAATTTAAACAAATTTATTTAAATTCATCGAAAATATTGTGATCAATACAATATAATAAACATATGTACATGTTCCAGTAAATCTCAAGTCGAAATGCAAATATTCTACATATTTACATGGCTGTGTAGAAATTAATATTTACTATTTCAATATCAAACACTCGTGGTCAAATTAAAAAACTAATGACAAGAGCTTCTTTTAAACAATTTCCCCAAGAATGTATCCGTTTTTCTAGCAAACATTTAATACGTATTTTGATATTGCGACGGATAATACTTTTGACAATTTAAAAATCATAAAATATAAATTACATACAATTTTAATCACTGAACTGCAGTCTGCGATATATTTTCTATAAACATTTGTCTTTGTTTATATACATTGCAAATGTAGGAAGTAATTCTGTTGTTGCAAATTAAAGGTTTGCTTTCAACCTTTTTAGCTACCAATCTCAAATCGTATGTACACCTTTGGTAATATAAAACTGCGGCAAGCAAATCCCATACAGTGAATTCCGGCCAAAGTACTTCCGCAAAATAAATACAAGTACTTGTAATCTGAAATTAAGATGTTTGAGTAATATTTCTTGGCACTGTGAATACTATATTCAGGGCTCGGATCGTGCGACTTTTTCGACCATTTAAAAAAATGCGACTAATCGACTTTTTCCCGTTTTGCTCAGAATTGCGCTGTACTTAGTTTAAATTTTAATCACAATGAAACTTTCAAAATTGAAATTTAAAAATAGAAAAAATTATACCATTTGAATTGAGAACATTAAAAATTTATCATTAAAGCTTTATAATTAGGATATTTTAAATTAATAAAGTTTGAAATTAAACAGTAAATTTATAATTACGTGAATCCGTATTTAAAGTTTTTTTTTTTAATTGCAAACCTTAAGAACAGTATATAATAGTTGTTTAAATTATACAGTCTTAAATTTAAAGCCTGAATTGGTGAGTAATTTCAAGTTTACAGTGTTCAAAATTAATGTTCCTAAAGTTCAAAATGAATTGCAAATTATAGATTTCTCTCCTTTGAAAATAATCCAAGTTGACAAGTTTAACAGTTCAGCAAAAATATTTTAAACCTACATTTGGAATTATTTAAGCTGAATGACTGTTGATTATTCGTAAAAAAAGGTTTTAATTTTAAAGTTTATTTTGACTGTGCAAAGAATATTTAAAAATCAATAAGAATTATGAATTAATTATATCTTTCATTTACTTTAAAATTTTGATGCAAATTTTAGTGGCCTTTTTTCGAAATTCCGTGAGACTTTTTTGTAATTTCGTGCGACTAATGCTACTTTTTTAAAACCTTCTAGTCGATCTGAGCCGTGTATATTTGATTGGATAATAATTTTCTTAATAATTTTACATACTTGCCACAGGAGAAAATCACTAAAACGTATTTCTCCAGATGTGCGAATCAATAAATCGGGTTCAGGAGATTTGTGAGTGTACAAACAATCATTTATGAGATCTTCGTTTATATCTTCCGCCAATAATTCGGTACTTTTAACTCCGTCAACGACATACTTGACTGCCTGGGTAATCTCGTCCCTTGCTAAATTTTTTGATTTTAAACGGGCAAAATAAATAAATTAGAGCGTCATCACAGTAAATAAAAAATCAGAGTGTCTACCAGACGGATTATTTTTAATTCGCGGTTCATTTCTTAATTTCCCGATCCGGTATTTATAGATTTTTTGAAATTTCCATGTCTTAACTCGGAATTTGAATTCTTTTGGAAAATTCCCTGTTACAAATCGTAAGTTTTTTTCAAAAATTCCCCGTTCCAAGTCAAAATTGTAATTCTTTTGGAAAAAAATTCACTGCTCCAAGTAGGAATTATAATTCTGCTTGAAAATTTCCTCTTCAAAGTCAGAATTATCATTCTTTTGAAAAATTTCTTGTTCTAGATCTGAATTATATTTGGTTTCGTAAATTGTCTGATCTGAATCAGAATTACATATTATTGCTTCGAAAAATTTTATGTTCTAAATTTCCCTGAACCAACGGAAAATTCGTCATCCTTTCCACATTCTTTTTAAAAATTCCCTTTTAAAGTTTAGAATTACAGATATCTCTTCCAAAATCCCCTGTTCCAAATTAAAATTATAGTTTTTATCAAGGGGTTGACAACTCGACCGATCGGTTGTGCATCTACTTCTGACTTCAGATTTTAAGAAAATTTCAGTAATTTAAAATGAATCTATGTGACTTCAAGTTGATTCAATTGACTTCAGATATTTCAGGAGATTTCAAGAGAATTTCACTGATTTTAAGTGACTTTAAATGAATTCTAGTGACTCCAGATATTTTAAGAGACTTCAGAAGATTTTAATCAATTTACGAGAGTTAATTAAATTTTCGAACTGACTACTTCAGGAAGAAATAGAAAGGAACTTCAGGAGACTTTACTTTACTTTACTTACTTTACTTTACGAGTTATCAACCCCTCGGTTTTTATGTTCTTATTTTCAAACTTAAATCCGTCTTTGATTTGAATATTAATATAAATTTAGTTTCAAATAAATACCAATTTAAGAGTTTGAGTGAACACAGGATTAAAAATTTCGAAGACTTTAAAAAATCAAAATATTACAAAAATACAAACATCAACACTTATATTATCGTCATTATCGACAATAAAGTCTTTTTCATTATTCGTTTCGTTATTGAACAAACTGAGAAAAATCACGGTCACTGAATCAAATTCCCGGCCTTTTCCCACTCAGGTAGACATCCTGGCAATGATACTGTTTTGAATTACAGGTATAAGCAATACTCACAGGTGTAAGAAAATGCCACATTGAGAACTGCTTTGCTATTGTCTTTTGTAATAATCATTGCTTCTGCAATTAACTTTTGAACATCCTCTGGTATGAGAGATAAATTTCCTACTACTCGTATACAAACTCCGTGTTCCATTAATTTATCTCTGAAATAAAAAATTAGGAATTTTTCAATGGTTCTTGTAGATATGAATTTTCGTTAGAGTAGACCGTGATTTAAAATATTACACACCTTTCATCTAAAAGGCGTTGGAATTTTTGCCTAGCTAGTTCCATGAGGCCATCAACTTCCTCTTCACTTCTTTTAAAATTTTCTATACTGAATGCGTAAACAGTAACTTCGGAAACTCCAAGGTCTAAACACCACTGCAATGTTTCTGCTAATTTGTCAAATCTACAAAAATTTAAAAGTTGCGTTAATCAATCCTGGTGTGATTAAAAAAATGTGATGTACCTCAATATATTGTTTTTACGTACCCTTTCGTATGTCCTTCAACTTTTTCCACATTTTTCTTATTCGCATAACGCCTATTTCCGTCCATTATAAATGCAACATGTCTTGGAATTTGTCCACTTTTTACGATTTTTACAGCTAGACGCTGAATCCAATTCAAAGTGCTATCTCGTATCCAAGACATTTTTTTCTTCTACGTTGAACCAAAATTGAAAATTGACTCCTTTTATGTATCAAAAATATATTTTTTGAAAATATAATTTCAAATCAATATTTTCATTGAGTTTGCAGCAGAGGCTAAAATATAAAGATAAATTAGTATTGGCTTATTTGAAATACAAGTTTTATCAAGTATACGTAAACATTGAATTAATTAAATAAAATATTGTAATAAAAATTAAGTAGGTACACAAGAGTATAGTAACCGGATTTAAAATCCACAGTGAGAGAAGGATATGTACAAAAAAATGTAATTTTTCAACAAAAAACTGATACAAACAAAAGAGGAATTAATTAGATTTATAAGCTCATTATTTACAAAAACTATAATTGCTTTTAATTTTTGACACATTGCAAAAAACCTTGTGTAGATTGGCTGTGCTTTCGTGTAATTTTAAGAAACATGGTAAAATCATTACGATTATCGTAGTGAATTTCCAAAATTTTTGTAAAATCCCTACAATAATACATTTTTTGAAAAAATTGAGATAATGATTGTTTCAAGGCCTATCCATGAAATCAAATGAATTAAAAAAGTAACTTAGATTCCAAATACAGATTCGTTAAGTAAACAAGTTAAACATGTTGACACAGTTTAAAATTTATAAATTTAATGTTTATAGTTGAAATTATAGTAATCATGTAGAAAATTATATCTTCCGATGTCAATTTATATATTTTATAACACGAATAATCAGTGAAATATGCCTTTACTGAATCAAAAGTTAATAATTTCAATACGGTATTAAATTGAAAAGTTTTTTTGCTTTTCTTCATGGGGTTTTAAATGGGAAAAGCTTGGGTTTGGAAAAATGGAAGCGGTTGAAGCTACTGAAAACAATGCAAGATACTAAAAAAGATGAATAGACAAAAATTGTGCTCCTAAAAAAGATCTGCAAATTTATTATTAATAATTGTTTTCTAAGACGCGTAGTTTTTGTTTTATTCGTAAAAAACAATATTAAAAATGAAAAATTGAATTTTTGGATAAACGACACAAGCTATGAAAAAATAAATAGAGAAAAGTTGTTCACACGAAAAAGAGATACAAATTTGTTACTAATAAATTTTTGATAGGACGCGTACTTTTCGTTTAATCGTGAGAAATGTCCTTGAACTTAAAAAAAATTAAATTTTTGAAATAACGACCATTTTTTCCCAAGTTAATCGTAAAAAATATTTTTTGTAGTTAACAATTAATGAATGTTAAAATTGATATTTTTTATTCAGAATATTTGGCAATTGTTTAAACAATGTTTTCATCCAGTAAATCGTGAAAAGTTATTATTTTCTGAAATTAATGTCGCAGGTAATGAGTATTAAGAGTGATATTGTTTGTAAAAGAGAGTTTGCATTTATCAAAACAATTAATATTACTTGCTCTTTTCATTGGAAATATATAAATATAAGATATAATAATTGCAAAACTGTCTTCCACAATAAAGATCACTCTTACCATTCATTAGCTGCATCATTAATTCCATAAAATAGCAACTTTTCAGGATTTGTAAAGGAAAGCATTGCTGAAACAAATGAAAATTGTTTAAGTAATTGTAAACTGTCTTTTACACAAAATACCACTCTTAGTATTCACTAACTGCGTTATTGATTCCAGAAAGTAGTAACTTTTCAAGATTTACAGGGGGAAAAATTGTTTAAACAAATACAAATTGTGTAAATAATTCCCAAATACCGTTAAAAAATATATTGCTCTCAACATCTGTTAATAGTGTCAGTAATTTCAGAAATAATAACTTTTTACGATTAAAAGAGCAAAAATGGTTTAATTACTAGTATGTTAAGTTAGAAATGTACTTGAAATTCATCATCTGTATCATTTATCGCGAAAAATAATAACTTTTCACAATTTAAAGGCATTTCGACATTCCAAAATAGTTACGCAAAACTTTGAAATTTATCACTTACCGAATAAAAACAATTCATGCTGAAAAAGTTAAAAAAATATCGTCTTCAGTACGAATTGTGCATAAAACTATTTTTAATTTTTTAGAGCATTTTCTGGGCACAATTGAGGGGTTAAAATGAAAAGTTACGGAGTGACAATTGTCCCTTGAACATTCCTTAAGAGGTGACTAAAGTTTAATTTACAAAAGTTAATAATAAGTACATCTGTTTCCATTTTTTCGAAAACCGATCTTTTCCCATTTAAAACCCGGTGTTAATTTCAAAAGCCCGGGGTATGGGTTAATGTTGACCTCTTATAAAAAAACTAATATGGAATTTCTTTTTTCGGAAAAAGAACAAATTGGTAGGGGAATCGATCACCAAAAAACGAAAGTCGAATTTTTACAGGTATAAATTGGGCCCACCCCAACAATCACATATACGATGAACGTAGTTATTTTACAAAATTTGTGTAGATCACTACGTTTTTCATAATAATTCACTAGTCATTTTACGCCAATCATCAATTTTTTCTCATTTATTACGATAAACGTATAGTAAAATTACACGATTTTTTTACAGAACACCGTATTTAATGACAAATCAACACATACGAATCTGTAATTAGAGGTTAGAATTTTAAACTCAGAATTCACTTTTAATATTTAAATAAGAAGTACTCTTAATTCATATAGGCAATAACCTTATAAATATATTAATCACATTATTTAACTACCAAATATTCAGAACACTCGAAAACACTAATAAATATTAAATAAAGAAGAATAAAACGGAGTAAGACACGTACCGATGTACCGATTGTACACATACGTCATACCGACATACGTATCAATTTCCATGGAATTTTAATCAGAAAATCCTGCATTACGCATGCGTTACAGAATTTTCACCGTTTGCACCAGGTTTCCACGTCCGGTTGTTTCAAAACTAGAGTTGACTAGAGTCAAATTAAAATGATAATGATTAATTTTCGCTTTTTTAAATTTAAATATTGGTTAAATTTAGATAATTACTTGTACCAGTTAAATCAAATATTCCATTAATCTCGCACTTTGCCATCTATGCTATTATTGCGTAAACATGCACATACGGACATACGCGATTTAACCTAAAATATTTAAAAACAGTTCGAAGTATAAAATTTACTGGAAAATTTACAAATTAGAGAAAACATATGACACGATGGATAAACACAAAAAACTTGTGTGGACCATCTGGGCCACTTATTATTGAATAATTAGGTACCAGGAAAATCATTTCCGTTCGTTTCCCCCACTCCTTTTCCCCTTCTCATCACAGAGAGGGACTACTTTCTACAGCTCAAGTCGCGCTTGGTGGTGTGACGCGGTCGAAACCTCGCAAGAGAAAACGAAATGCGAAATGTTACTGCTCGCTATGACCCGAAAAAATAAATGTTTCTTTACGTACTTGAGTGAATAATTGTGTCTGCGCCAACCAGAATGGAGGCCCGGGCATCTAGGAACGAGGCTGTGATAGCGCCAGGTAACTAGTGAAAAAGATAAGACTTGATGATTGCCTGCGAAACATTGCGAGCGTGTGACTTGTTCGCAAACTGTAAGCGTTCTTTCTTTCAGAGCTGTACTTCCTGATTGCAAAGTTTTTGACGGCGGGGCCCTGTCGCGAGACTGCACAGGTAAATATCGACAGAGTTGTTGAACCCAGTCCCGAATCTCGCCGATTACTAACCTCAAATCTTTTCTATTCCAGGTGTTGAAGCAAGAATTGGAGCGAATCAAGGTAAGACAAAAACTTGCAGTTGACGTTTTGCCGGGGGTCAGTACACATAGCCAGTGGCTCCACATGGTTTGCACGTGGTTTCTGCTTGTCAAAACATTAGAATCGCATGGTTAGCAACCTTGCGTGGGGGGATGAAAGATTTTTTCGCATTACGAAAAATTCATTTTATATTTCAATTTTGCTCCCTTTTTTTACAGATATTGCCCCAGAGACTCGATTGGGAGGGAAATTTGCATAATCAAAGTTTTGAGGAATTGGTGAGTACCCTTATTATCACTGCAAATTCTTGGGATCCCAAAATTCCATGTAACTAGGTTACGAGGTGAATTTTGGGATGAAGGAGTTGCAGATTTTTATAGACTTTTTCATTCCATCATCGGCGGTCGATACCTGGAGGGAGGATCGGCCCGGTAAATAAAGTACCTTTGGCAGACTCCAACCCCCATATTCCTGTTCCCCCCGTCTCCGTATCCCTCTCCGATTCTATCATCCCCTCTTTGTCAAAGTCAGCAGAGCTGTTGCACAAGTACCCCCACGCTTCAGTCTTTCCTCCAATGACGTTTTCAAGTCGGCCATCTTGGGCAAGCTGATCAATGAATATATATGTTTACGCGGCGTATTTATAGCACTCTAGTATGCGCCGAGCAACTTAAGTTGTCTGATTGGCCGTATCCAACCGCGAGACCTCTCATTGGTTGGATGGAGGGACTACTTTCACGGATCTTTTTAAATCTTGGCGGGAGCACGTTTTATGGGAAACTCGTTCATTTGACAATAATTGTTTGTAAATTATAAGGAACTTTCTTTCTTTTATTCATTTATTCTCAAGTCTTGAATGTTTAGATTTAGTGTTTGATATTATCAACAAGTTACAATCTCATTTTTTAAGGATTTGAGTTTGAAAATGGTTTATCGTTATTTCATTAGACGAGTATAAAAATGTTCCCTTGGAGACAGATTTATTCTGATAGAAAGAAACAAGTTTAGTGTAAATTCGTAACATTTAGAATGCAAACGATTGAAATAATATAAAAGTTAACATATATGCATGAAAAGATTGTAATTGAACCAACTATTTTTAACAGGAAAAAAAGTATTCTCACATTGGACCGCAACATCTTTTGCAAATATGTGCTCGAATCGGCCCAGCCTTGGAAAAGGAAATTCCTCCTTGCATACCAGGTGCTGTTTCGTTATTGGGTGCAGGAAAACAGTCGCTGTTGCGCACAAAAGCAGGTAATGATTTTGAATTATTTTGGATTCAAACCCAGAGAACTTGAATTTTCATTTTTAACGTTTGATAGTTTCCAATATGTAAAATTCAGTAATATAAACTCGGAGAAACAAAACATTTAAGTGTTTCCTATATAACAGGGTGTCGAGCAACCTTGCAATCCTTGAAAACCGGGAATTTTCCTTGAATTTTTTTAACCTTGAAAACCTGGAAATCTCCTTGTATTTTTCACGTGAACCTTGAATTATTATTTTTTCTTTTAGAACAGTTATTTTATTGAAATGCGGAAAGTAATTAAAATCTTTTAGTCTATTATGAAATAAACATCTCGTTTAGAAGAAATCTTGCTACTGAAAAGTTTCTTATTTACCAAGATATAATTTATCTTTTACTCATTGCAGAATAAATAAAGAGATTTCAAGACATTTTATGTAGACTCTACCAATTATTTTCTAGATTGCAATGAATAGACTTTAATATTGTGAATAAATCTATAAGTTTTTTGTTTCGTCTCCGCCTTTACAGAATGTTGAAGTGTACATTTTTTTTGTGATATTCAACTTACAAATTATATTAATTATTAGTTGAAAATTTCGATATTAATTCAGTTTAAGAATTAGAATGAGCCATTGCCATATAACGGATCTTTCAAGGGTTTCGCCACTTGGTTTTTGAGTGTACACCAGATTACAAAACATTACTAAAGGTTTCAAAATATTTCAAATTTTTTAAAATATTTTAAAGGATTTTGAATATTTTTCAAAGATTTCACGGATTTCAAAGATTTAAAAAAGGCGTGTACACCAGATTTTAAATATGTCTCAACAATTTCACAAAGCTTTTAAAATTTTCAAAAGATTTGAATGATTTAAAAGATTTTAAAAAGGTTCTAGTAAACTAGATTTCTAAGATTTAAAAAGATTTTACACAGGTTAAAAATATTTTAATGATTTCAAATGAATACAAAAGATTTCACAAATATTTCAAAGATTTCATAAACATTTCATAAAGATCTCAAAAGAATACAAAGATTCCAAAGATTTTAAATATTTCAATGATTTCAAATGAATACGAAAGATTTGACAAAGATTTCAAAAAATTTCCCTAGGATTTCATAGATTTCAAGGATTTTAAATATTTTACAAACATTTAAATAGTTTCCAAAAGATTTCACAGAAATTTCAAGACTACACTTAGATTTTAAGTACTTAAAGAGATGTCATCGAATTAACAAAGATTGCAAGGATTTCAAAGATGACTTATGTTCGAAAAATATTAAGAGTTTGTTTATTTATGGTTCTGCTTTCTTTAAAAATTTTTGGCCATTAAAAAATAAAATGGCTCGTTTTTCACTTCTATAACAAACGGTTATTTCATTCTCTGATGTAAAAAAAGGATACCTGGAAAAACTTTTTTTTCGTGACCTGGAAACCCTGGGAAAGGCCTTGAATTTCGTTCCTAAGAATCGCTGGACACCCTGTATAAACCTGTTTTATAACAAGAAATCTTTATTCCATAGATTTACTGCGACAAGCACGTGGTATTCGAACCTATACTGGAAGATTAGATGGAAAACCATTTATGGCCCCAACGGGCAGTACGCTCGTTCACAATATTGGTAAGAATCCTTAAATATTTTATAAAACGTGCAATATCTAATAATAAGCTTTCTTTTTATAGTTTATTTATATTCTTACCTTGCAATCTATATCAGGGCTGCGACTCACGCAATTATTTTAATTTTTTTTTTGAGTGATTCAGCTATTTTGAAAAAATGTCATCATTTTATCGTAATTACCCGCCAATTTCACCATTTCTTAACTATCCCTTTAAAATATTTTCATAGTCCATCGCCGATTGGCTTGAAAAATTTCGTTAGAATACTTTAAATTCATTAACTATTTATTTCTTCCTAAATTGCATCATTTTAATTTGTAACAATTGATGGTTAAACATTTGCAAGTCTAAAAAATTTGAAAATGAATAATTTTAAATTCAATTATTGAAAAATAAAAAACTGTATAGGTGTTTCAATCGTATCGTACTTTATCATTTCCAAATCAAAGCTTTAATTGAGGTTTCGAATCGAATCAGGAGACATTTTTTTTGTTCAGGCACAAATGAACAGTGACGGGGATGTAACTGAATTTGTTTTAAACGAAATTGCATTGCAAAATGATCACAAAATGTCAAATTAGAAGCGTTCAAAAGGAAAAACGGTTAGAATTGAACAATTTAAAAATAATCCAAGTTTCAAATTGAACAATATATGAAAGGCTTCAAGAATGGACAACGCTAAATAAAGACATTCATCTTCTTACCAAAAACAACAGTTTCAAATTCGAATGTTTTCTTATTTGAAAATAGTTGAAATTGGAATCCATGTCAATTACCGTGACGTTAAATGGAATAGTTTCGAGTTTGGAAACGATTAAAGTTGATATTAAATAACGAAAAAAATCAGGACCTTATAGTTATAAAGTATTCTAAATTGAAAGAAATCTCAACATTAACCAAATTTAAAAATTCAGGCAACTCTAGTGGGAAATCTGTTGTAAATTTGTTTCATTTTAAAATATTGCAAGTAGGCAAGTTGAAAATTTTGAAAAGAAACATTCTTGACGTGAATAAATTTATTCATCTAAGAATAATAAATAAGATATGGGTTTCCATGAAATTGGAATCCAATTTATTTAA
>CAKNWU010105652.1:498-13585 GCA_932072015.1 Andricus quercustozae | reverse complement strand
TCAAAAACCTCCATAAAACTCACAGTTTTCAATTTACCTAATTCTTTTATATTACTTGTTAAAATAGTATAATTGTTTACAAGAACATATTTCATAAAAATGTTATTAATATGAAAAGTAGCCTTTTGATAACAATTTCCGAATCCTAGATCAATTTGAATAGCAATTATATGTAAAACAATTACTCATATAATTTGTTTAATAATTAACTCCACACATTCGTTAGATTGTTTCCACAACAATCTCTAAATCCCTTAAAAAAAGGAAAAAGTAATTATTATGCGACCGGGTGTTAAGTACCGCACCTAAGCAACGCATGTCAAGACACTTGTCCATTCGTAAACTCCTTCACACTCAGCATACTTGATCGGATTAATGCTCGATGCACCGTAAGTACCCCACTACAAAACAAGTTGTTCTCACAGTAACACTCTCTATACGTACATGGCACTGCAAGCACGGGAGCATCCACTATGTGCACAGCTTGCAGTATTCATTCTTAATTTTTACACTTCAAGAAAAATATTTAATGAGGATCAAAACTAGTATCAAATTTTTATTTAATAAACATTTTCTTGAAGAAAAAATAGAATATCTACATTTTAAGGGTGAACATTGTAAAGGTCTTCGCCTGGGGTGATTGCTAAATAGATTGATCAGCGACCCGTGTTCCCTGTGTTTCAGAGGGGCGAAAAAGCGTTCTGTAAAATCGAAATCACTATTTAAAGATGAAACAAAAGTCCACTCTGAAGCTGACGTTTTACTAAATTGAGACGAACAAAATTAAATAAAGAAAACTATTTCAGGTGTAAGAAAATTGATGCGGAAGTTGACAATCACAAAGTGGTACTAATCTAAAATTCGAGTAGGCTTTGCTGTAGAATGCAATAAAAATTTCGTTTTTATTAAAAATTAATACATGCTCCCGAGATATAATGTATCTGAATACGGGTAAATAAAGTCTGATGTCAGAAAATGATCTGCATATATTTGAAATACACTTTTTAATTATTTATATACTTGTAAGCACAGTTTTTTCTTCTCTTTTTACATCAAATTACGGATTTATCTGTACCTTAAAATATGATATAGGAATCAGTCGCTTCAAGTGACTAAGCGATTAAGGTAGTTGTAACGCCAAAAATCAGATCTCTGAAAAAACTAGTTCAGCTATGATTTTAGGAATCAAAATAATTTTACTGACAATGTAATTTCAAATAGAAAACACTTTCTTTGTAATGGCAACATTTTTTAAATTACAACAAATATTTATATTAACAATGTTTTCTGCAATTGAATTGTTTCTTATTGTTGCTTCTTACTAACCTTAAAAAAAATTGTTGAATTGCAATAAATGTTGGCTTATTTTTTTTGGAGAAAATCTACTCTACAACTATAAAGAAAATCAGTTATTCAAATTGACTAATCAATTCAGTCAGGAATATTGATTGATTCATCTGCTAAAGTAATTGATTTGTCAGTAAAAGTGATTGATGTTTTACTCAAAACATGATTCGTTAACTAAGCAGTCAAATTCTGTCCGATTTAAGTTTAGAGTGTAACCAAGAGAGAAAGAAATTAAACATGTGATATTTATCCTCATTTTTTTTTCTTTTTTTTTTTTTTTCCCCCTTTTTTCGAATTCATGTGTCTTGTAATGCTATAATCTGTTCACGGGCTAGGCTGGATAGATAGCACCGCGACTGGCGCTGCATCGATGCATTCCGCGCACTTTCAATGCATTTCTCAGGGACTTTGTGCACTGCATTTGCTATTCCACGTGTGCAAGGGCCGATCACGTGCGCTGAATATTCCACACTTTGAGGTCGTCGCTACTATCGCTTGTCCACGCTGAAGTTCGACGAGCTTTTCACTTGATTTTCCCAATCGAGGAATAGCGATAAGTCGTCACGCTTCCACACCTTGGAAACTGATGACTTCTCAGTTACATTCTTGAACATTTAAACTATTTATCTTTTCAAATTAAATCGTTTGATGTTTCTTATGCCGTAAAATGGGGATAAGCGGGACAGTGTAGGATAAAGCGGAACACTTGCAATTTTCCATCCTATGACTTGATATTACTTTAAAAAAAAGTAAAAAGCGGATGTCATTTCCTTAGTAAAATAAATTAATCTATAATTGTAATTTTTTTCTTTCAGAACGAGAAGCTGGAGGTAAAACAGAAATGGGCCTCGCGGCTTTTAGGAAAGTTAAGAAAAGATATTACGCAAGAGTATCGAGAAGACTTCGTCCTAAGTATCACGGGAAAAAGGCCGGCCATGTGTGTTCTAAGCAATCCTGACCAAAAAGGAAAAATGCGTCGAATCGATTGTCTGCGACAAGCTGACAAGGTAATATATTTTTTTAAATAACTTTTTATTAATATGAACCTATTTTGAAATTTCTAATCAAAAATATTTGTGATGCGATATAATTTGAGATTTCATAACTGTTCTAAAAAATTATTCATAAGAATCTACATTCGCAGAGACTAGTACTAATTATGCTAAGAGATTCTATACCAAAAATGATAATTAATTCCCGACAACAGTAATCGACTTAAAATTTCCATTCATCATTTACTTTTAATTCTGACGATTTTTAGGAATGAAGTACGTCTTGATTATTAAGATTCATTTAATACTATAGCTATCATAAGTACATTCAAGGATTTTCCAGTAGAAAATTGAAAATTGCCACATACAGTAGTCATTACTCTTATAGAAGTTGAAAACCATTTTAAATTTGTTTGGATATCTTAACATCCTTTAGATTTAGATAAGATATCATAGCTAAAGCATAGGTAAATTTGGGTCTTAGAATGTGATTCGTCAATGACATAAGTTCTTTTTCACGAAGAAAAAGTTTTCTCCTGCCCAGAATGAAAGTTATAAATATTTTCTATAATATTTAGAAGCAATGTATGCATATGCATTTTGCAGATTGTTGTAGATGAACCACATCTGAACTGGGAGATATTAAGATACATACGTTACCGAAGGTATCACAAGTATCTTAGGTGTCATCCAAACATTTTTTTACCAGAAAAATAGACTACTATATACTTATCACTCATATAGCATTTTGAAATCATTCCAATACAACTTTGATATTTGTACATCCTTTAGATATAATTTATTCAAACTTTTTCTTTTCATGTTAACTATACAAAAATCGACTTTTCCTCCCTCGGAATTCGTCTTCTGAAACTATAAGTGCAAAACCACAATAAATACAAAAACTTTTATTAAATTACAGGTATGGAGATTAGACCTGGTGATGGTGATCCTCTTTAAGGCGATTCCCTTAGAATCGACAGACGGGGAAAGACTGGAAAAGACTGCGGAATGTGCTCAACCGGGCCTCTGTGTCAACCCTTACCACATCAACGTCTCCGTCCGGGAACTCGACCTCTACCTAGCCAACTTTATCACCAGTCACGGTAAGAATAAATTCACTCTTATTATTACTATCATCATCACTATTACCCACTAAAAGACCTAAAACCAGGTTCTGCAAAACGCTTTTAACACGAATCGCGTGTCAAGCACCTCCAACCATTACAACCATTTCTAACTTATAAGAACACAAACCTAAATCTAACGTTAAATTTTCGCATTAAGTCAACTCAATTTAAATTGACCTCCACTACATTATTTACCTTTTATTAAAGTTAGGATTCCATTTCAACTTAGCAGGTTCCACCTTTCTTCATACGAAAATACTTTAGCTTGGCGGCTAGCGACCCTCGAATTAGCGTATCCTTCTCGATAATCGCTCGACCCTGAAGCCCGATACATTTTTAATGCTCTTCTCGTCTCCCCTCCACAGTCGTGTAGCAGATTTGGAATCGAGTCTTCATTTTCTCTTCCCGAGCCAACGACCGCTGATTCGTTCATTCATTCGTACAACCGTTCATTCAACTAGCAACCGCTACTCCACTCGGCTTCGATTCAAAGTTTCTTGGAACGTCTTGCCAATTTCACCGGGTCCCCATGACATGCTCGACACGCCGATCTCATGCTCGTATTTCCACCCATTCTCCTCCTTTATGCTTTCTCCCACCAGCAGGTGACCCTGAACTACTATTTGGACTTTCTTATCCAAAAGCTCATTTCGACATCAAGAATTATTCAGATTATCACCATCCAAGGATTTTTGAATAAAATCATAGGCTACCATATAGATACCATTCAGATAATCGTGTAAGATTGGGAAAACATTTACAAATCGTTTAGGTACTTGTATCTCATTAAGATAATTAATTGTACGAATATCATAGCTCTGGTGCTTTTGGTACCACCGGTATTATAGATACACCCAAAGATTCTTTAGTTGTAAAACTTGTAAATCATTTTTTAATTGTTTGGACATTCGCAAATCCTTCAGATATAGGTATAGATATCATAGGTAGATTGTCAGTATGTGATTCATCAAAGATCACTGTCCTGCTTATGAAAATGGTGTGTTATTTTCAGAAGAAAAATTCGAAATATTGTGTATAATATATATCTGAAACAGGGATGATGGTTTTTAGAGATCAATTACGTATTAATTATTGAGTTTCATTCAATACTATGGCTATCATAGGTACATCAAGGGATTTTCCATTAGAAAATTAGAATTGGATACATACAGTAGTTAGAAATCATCTTCAAATTGTTTGGATATTTGTACATCCTTCAGATTTAGATAAGATACCATAGATCATATATGGGTCTTAGAATGTGATTTGTCCATGGAAGATGTTCTTATTCGCGAGGAAAAGATTTTCTCTTGCCCAGAAGGAAAGTTTGTTGCAGATACACCACATTTTAATTGGGATATATGAAGATGCATTTGTATAAAATGTATCGCAGGTATCCTAGGTGTGACCCAAATATTTTTTACAGAAAAATAGACTACCATATGGGTATCATTGATATAATCATATAAGATCTTGAAAACATTTTAAATATCATAGGTTTCATAAATTTGGTATTATTCGCATTATGGACACATCTAAAGAATAATTTATAGGTGTATATATCATAATATCATAGGTACATTGTCAGTATGTGATTCATTAAAAATAAAGGTTCTTCTAAGTATGGAAATGATTCTGTCTTGTCCGGAAGAAACATTCTAAATATTTGTAATAATGCATACCAGAAACATAGATGAAGATTTTTAGGAATATAGTACGTCGGAAATTATCTTAAAATTGTTTGGATATCTATATATCCTTTAGATTTAGAGAAGATATCAGGTATACCACAGGACCATAGGATATTATTTATATTTGGGTTTCAGAATGTGATTCATCAATTATATTAGATAGATTGTAGATTTCATAAGTTTGGTGCACGCCATAAGTATGATTTCTGTTAAATCAGGAAAAGGGTTTCCCTTCGCCAAAAGGAAAATTATAAATATTTGTGATAATGCTTGTAAGAAATTGGTAAAGCTTTTTTTTGAAATACCACGTGTTGTCTGGAGATGTTGAGATATCTTAGATTTGCCAGTATCGTAAGCAAGATTGGCTGCTGGCTCGTACACGCACACCAGAATGAGTTACACAGTTCGGCTTGGCAGCCACGTTTCTAATGTTTACAGCCGGTTGACGTAAAAATTGGCTGGGCCTACCGCACTACATACAAAAAAAGAAGAGGCTGCCAAGACATGGGGTAGGTTAGTCGTTCCAGATTCCCTCTTGCTCTCCCTAACGTATCGCACATGGCTACCCTTCACGCGTCAGCTGTTATCTTCCAAAAACTTATTTAATCCAACCGTTACTTAAAATTTTTAGATAAATTAAAAAACAGCAGGAAATATCTACATACTTAGTTAGCTAAAAATTTATCTTTAAATTATTTTGTTTATAAAATCCAAAGTCCTTAAAATGGTTGACTAAGTAAGAATTCTTATAGAAATTAGTCCGGTTATATTTTATTGTCGATATTTAGAGTGCAATTTTCTCGTCGTTGTTCTCATTAACTAAAGTGACTACATGTTTTATGTGGATGTAAACGTGTACGCTTACTTCTCTATGAAATCGGTCTTGGCAGCGTCTAGGTTTATAGTATTGTGGCACGTTGTATATTTTAGGAAGCTCTGGAATTTTCATGATGTTGATCGTGTCGCATAAGATGAGACGTTAATGTTCCATCTCGTATTTGACTTCTAAATGGGAAATAAGTTAAAAAATATAATTTCTGAAGTGAAAATTTGTTTCCTTTATCAATTTTATTTCCTATTAAAATTTTTTCCGTTTAGGGAAGAGAATAGAATGAAAAATTCTTCTGGAATAATTAATCTAGAAAAAAAGTACGAAAGGAATTTCGGTACTAGAAATTTGAATCAAGGCTTTTTAGGGTTCAGTAAGTTTATACCAAGTTTAATATCAAGGATATAAAATCATGGAGCACCGAGAATTGTCAGTGGCTATTCTGAACAGCTAAAACGAAAATGCATTTGTGCGCGACTTCTGAGAGGCACCTGTCCTCCACTTAAACACTCACATAAGGCTAGATGTTACTTACGCAACCAGCTCGGCGATATTTAGCTCTAAGGGTGCATCCACGACCTGCTATTCAATTTAAATAAGAGGCTAAAATCGATTTTCATTGCAATTAATTCCACCAATATTTGCAACTATACCTCGCGATTTAAATATAGAACGGCAATATCTCAGTCCGAAAGACCGATACGAAATACGAGTTCTTTCGCGTCGTAATTTAACCTAACACCATTCTATCTGAGAATATTTGTAGAGTTGAATGTATATAGATGCATGTAGGTGAAATTAATCTTTAGAAACGATTCGTTCGTATGAATACATCTTTATCGTATCGTTGGTGAATCTAAGAGAAGTATTGCTTCAACTTCATCCTCAGGTGCTTTGGACACATTGAAATAAGTCGGTTTTGTATGGGATCGTGTACGTGTACCTAAATGGATGGGCACAAGACGTTTCGGTGTGCGCTTGCTCTATAAATAAATAGGCGACGGACATCTTGTAGCAGCTTTAACGTGGTATTGCCTATGTCGATTTGCTTTCGTTCTTCTCATCATTGTACTACAGAAAACTTGTTCAAAATAAAAAAAAAAGTCCTGTACATTTGAGGAATAACGACCCTTAAAATCTGCTACCTAATATTCAACTTTTCCTCATAGCATCACATTCGAATTACAAAATTTGGTATATTTAAACCACTCACTATCTATCCCAATACGTCAATATGTTAAAAATTAGAAACAAAATTACAAAAGTTTCAAATTTAGAGTACCTTGAAAATGTACAGCGAATGCATTACAATTTGGTTGCGTTTGACTGTAAATCTTTTAAGGTTTCTCTATATTCTTTGAAATTCACAGATTTTTTATATCGAAAGCCTTCATATTGAGAAATTAAAATAATCGATTTTATAAACAGTAAAATGTAATGTATAAGAATCTGGAAGATTTGATAATCTAAATTGACAAGCAGATTTGAAAATAATGAAAACATAAAAACCAAAATTTAAAGTTGAAAAATAATTTAAACTAGCAATTGCCATACCATATGGGTATTATATGGAGAACAAATATTAGGTTGACCAAACAAAAAATTTTCGTTGGTAAAATTTTGAGAAGTTACCCAAATATAAATAATTTGGTGAAATATTTAGAAAATAAATTTAACAAAACAAATCAACCAAAACCTATGTCCAATTGAAGCAAAAGATTTTGGCTGAAGTAACAGAATTTTTGTTCAATTAACCAAACTTTTCTTTTAATTAAACCAAATGCAGTCAACCAAATGATTTTATTAAATGAGAAAAGTTTTGATTCTAAGTGTACCATTTAAAAAAGAGTTTATAATTTTGAATTTTAAGAAAGCTGCGCCTAGTCATCCCGAAAAATCGGTGGAGTTGCAAAAGGGGATGGGCTACTGATCCCCAAATTTTTGAACGACTAGCCAAAACCTATGACAAATATTGGACTACTCATCCCGAATTTCGGGAAGATGAGACACTTCGTTTAAAAGAAGGATCTACAATTTTAAATACTGCAGACGTAGGGGAAAGTGGGGCATGGTGTCAGTGCGGGGCATGGCGACTCTTGCAAATAATTCTCGTGTTTGTTCATTTCCATATATATTTTTTTACGTAAAATAGCTTTCTTTGGTACTCAAGAAAGCTATTTTATGTAAAAAAAACTAATATGAAACTCAAGACACACGAGCTTTATTTGAAAGAGTCACCATGCCCCGCACTGACATCATACTCCACTTTCTCCTAATAGTAAAAGCAAAATTTAAAAAAAGAATAATTAGTTTTGTAAACATTTAGATTTGAAAGCAATAATTATGAGGCACCAGAAGAAAACACCAAGGCACTTTATTCTTTTCTATCTCCTGAAAGAATGACCCTGAGAAATATTTCGATGCATTGCTTTTTGTATATATAGAAATAGCATCAATGTTGACTATTATTATTCCCAGTGTAGATATAATAATCATTCCCACATTCACAAACACAGCCATTATGCACATCGAATAAGAATTCGTACGGAAGGAAATTATTTTGCAGCTGCTGATGCATTTCATAGACGGGACTGCACCAATTTCGCGAAATTGAATTAGTGTGCTGCGCAATATTCGTACTTTGAGAAATGCAGGGCCTAAATTTGAAACCTAACTCTACTCGTTTCCGGTAGTTATTTCACAAACTTGTAAGATTGTGATTTAAATACTTCGTGCCTCCTTCAACGACTAATTTAATTTCTTATGGTGGGTCATTTTTGAATGGCACTATTCCAAAAAGCGCGAATAAATTTCGACAAGTAGAGGTCTGGTTTACATTTTGCAGAAACAAGCACATCATCAAAGTATGAGAAAAATAAATAATTTCGTGTAGACAGTCGTTTCATAAGAGAGGGTAATATTATTTTGAAAATTTTAGATAAATCTTTGATATTTGTAGTTTCAATAGACTTCAGCCAGACAATTCAAATATTTTGAAATTGTGTAGAGATTATTTAATATTTGTGATTTGCAAAGCTGTTGACTGTTATAGCAGTATCTGTGACAACGTGTAAACAGCTAGAAACAAGTTATGTGGCAATTTTTTTCTTGAAGGACAAAGGATCCTCGAAATATAAAATAAAACTCACCCTCGAGAACGCGAACGTTCCGGGCTCTCGTGTATTTTGGTGATATGTTACGTAATGAGATTTGCGCAAGATCGCACGATATAAAACACTGAAGCTACTAAAGTCGTAAAGTGATTTTAGGATGCTAGTAACTGATGAGTGATAAAAGTGCAGCTGTCATTTTAATCAGCTGGAATCTTAACACCTGTTCTCATTTTCCTCAGATATACATTCTCGAAAAGCTTGATACATGATTAGTTTCTCTTCATTTATGTTTGCAGAAGTTCTGAATGGAATCTGCAACGCCAACAAGGAAGAAGAAAGGAGGCGAAAAGGTGTGTCTAATTTCGATCAGTTAGTTATACTGCGAGGATACATTTTCTGTATAAGTTTGCTAATATTATTTATCCATTTTTATAGTTTTGGAAAAAAACGCAGATTTTTTTCCATAATAATTGAATTCGAAACTTTAATTATAGAGAAAAATTTATTATATATTTTTTATAACTATAATTTTCTACGGAACGATCGTTTATCGATAAAAAATTATCGATTGGGTTTGTTCCCAGGTGCAGGTTACCACGAACTGTATAATGGTGTCGTATGCAACGACACGATCCTCGCGACAGGTGTCTTCAGCTCCAAGGAGCTCTGGATGCTTTCAAAAGGTACGACGATTCTTTCTCAAATCTGGAGCATTCAATACTTTATCCAAATCCCAATACTTTCCTAGGATACGATAAATTCTCTTTTCTATCTTCTATCGAGAAAAAAAATCATACGGGTCTTTTCTGAAAAAATTCCAATGCGGATGCTTTCGAAAGGTACACGACGAGCACTGCCTTTTGAAAGCATCCTCTGCAGTCGTTGCAACAAAACCTTGCCTTTGGCACACACTTTTTAATTTTTAATACTCTTATTATTCTTACTCTTTTCTTATTTTTTTTCCATAACTCTGAATAGAGTGGGCCGAAAAACCATAATTTTTCAATCTCGAAACGTAATAATGTGTAAAACAAGTCAAGAAAAAAGATGTTTTAAAAATTTTGTATTTCATATTATTCTTCACTAACAAAATCTGTAATTAAAAAGAATAGCCATAATGTTACATAGTTTTACGTTTTGAGTTTGAAAATTTTTGCTTCTTCGACCCTGCAGCCTAAATTTAGCACTATTTGGATTTTTTCTAATATGTGTGTAGCTTAGGGTGATTAATTTTATAAGGGGAAAAATGCTTCTTGAATCTGAACACGCATTCTAGCCTATGCTGTACCTTTCTGGTTAACAAATTCAAAAAAATCAAATTCGGATATGATTTAGAGGTCTTTTATTTGAGTGTTGTCCTTTTCATTGTTCTTATTTTTTCAATATCTTGAAAATGCAAATGTTAAATTTTTACACATAGAAAATTATCATCTTTTAAATTACCATCATTGCGCATCATTTAGTGTTAATTTTCAAATTCATTTCTTAAGAATATAGTAATTTTACCTTACTTGTTTTACATTTTTTTATAAGAATTTGACATATAGTATTTCGATTAAAATGTAAAACAAGTAAGAAAAAATTATTATTTTCCTTAAAAATCAGTTGAAAAATTTTCATCAAATTATTTAAGGTGATGTTTATGTAAAAGGGCATAATTCCATATGTACAATAATTTAATACACGTATTTTCAAGACAATGAGAAAATAAAAACAACAAAAAATACAAAACTCAAATAGGGAACCTCTTAATGATTTTCGCTTTTCAATTTTTCCTTTTGAAAAAATGTATTGACTAAAAAGGTACAACTTAGGATGACGTGCATTAGGTTTCCCAATAGAAAGTAAAATTTTCAATTTTTCAAAACTAAAACTAAATTTGACAGAAAAAATTCAATATTAATGTCCATTATTGACCTTAGTATATAAAAATATATGATTTAACCACATTTAACATGTCAAAATGACTCCTAAACAATTTTTTGTTGAAAAAAAGGAATAGAATTCCATTAATAGCACAAAAACATTGAATCTGGATATTGATAAATTATTAAATATTATTGAAAAAAATTGCCAAGAAATCCAAAATCCAATGTGTAGTTTTCATGTTTAAAAAAATCCATATCCCCTTTTTCCAAGGATAAAAAATATTTAAGGATCATTTTGGAACTTTAACATCAATATTATTTTGTTTCAGTAAAATTCAGGGTACACTCTCCGATAACATTGGAGTAATTTCAGACAATGAAAGAATTTATATTGATTGTAATTGCGAGCAAAATAATTCTAAAAGTCAATTACATTAATTTCTCATAAAAAAGATTCGTCCCGAGCTCTAAATATTTCTTTTTTTTAATAATCTAAAAAAATAGAGGAATATATTTGCATGAAAAAGAATGAAATTTTACACTCGCGTTTTAAAAAATCGAGAATTTCATTTTCTATTGGGCATCCTAATGTGCGTATTCTAATTTAGAAATTATTTTTTTAAATCACCGTAATGTAACTTCACTTATAAGGTATTTTAAGATTGTACTGCATGAAATGATAATTGTGCTGGCATACATATTTTTTTGAGGATTTAGATTATAGGTACCAATATTTTTGAAAATTATTAGGATTAGAACCTGAATTCAGATATAAAAGTATTGGTTGTGTGTCAAAACAAAATTTGCATTAAAAAAATGTCTGCTTGCACGAATTCGTAGAATGAAAAGTCTTTCTGCACATCAGGAATTATTTGTAAGATAGTTTAAAAATCTTTCTCTACAAATGTGTCAAATTTTTCACGACTTGTAAAATGAAAACTCATTTCGTCTATAAATAAAATTGGTTTTTATTAGAATTTATTATCTTGAAAATAGGGTACTAAATAGTTCTAAAAAGGTAAATGCTAGGGACCAGGCTCTGAAGTTACTCAAATCTAAAAATAGCTATTTCCTGGGAATAATTAATTAATATTTAATTTTTATTTTTTTTAAATATATTTTTTTCTATTTTCTACCGGATATGCTCAGTTTGTATCACGACGGTAAATGGAATAATAGGGCATGAGAGCGCGTATTGAGAAGCGTGTCTCGAAATGCTTCGACAAATGCAAGTGTGAGCCCGCTTCGTACAGTAGATTAGTATGCAACCCCGCGTATTAATAGAAGCGAACAATGCTCACGGCCTCAGAGCTTCGGAGCCTCCTCACAAACCTCCTTATTCTCTCAAAAAAAATTTTCAACTTGCTTTAATAAAACTAATTATAAAAAAAAAATAAACGACTCAAAAAATTTTACAATCGAAAAGTTAATACAAAAAATACCGATTGCTTTCTAATTTTCCTCAAGCAAGGATGCATGTGTCTCTATTATTTGAAATCATTTTTTAAAACTTTCAATAAATATGAGACCAGAGCAAAATCTTGAAAAAGTCTTCAGCTATACATTTCCATTGAAACCCGTTTCTCATTTGCACCGCATCGCAGCTCTCATCTTTTCCCATTTCTCGAAAATCGTGCGCGCAGTAATTTTTTTCTCCACTGTTTGGCATTTTAGAGCCACAGATTTAGAAAGAGGGAAAGCAGTTTCATTGAGAAAGAAAGAGGAACGTGTGAAAATTGAGATTAGTGCTTTCCTGGGAGCGTGAACGTGGTATAAAGAATCGGGCTATGCACACTTGCTTTTGGTTAACAATGCTGCACCCCTTCCCTCATTTTTATCCATAGAGCCGCGAGGGTAGAATTTTCCGTTTTTAATGTTGAAACCTCCGAGCCTCGAGACCTGCTCACGTGGGTGAAAAAGCAATTTTCGTCAGCCGCGAAGTGGGCAGCGAGGGGTGAGGAAAGGGGGAGGGGGGTCGCGAAGCGGAAGTGACGCTAAAGTAGAAAAAGAGGTGAAAAAGAGGGGAAAAACTACACCAATACTGCACCTGTTTCGTGATGACTCATGTCAACTCTGCCTATTTACTGACGCAAATAAACATTTCGAGGACGAATAAA
>CAKNWU010105590.1:386-14882 GCA_932072015.1 Andricus quercustozae | reverse complement strand
ATTTTTTTGTTGAAAAGTCAACTCTTCTAAAAAAAAATCAACAATTTGGTTAAAAATTCAATTATTTTGTTAAAACTTAAACTATTTTGTTAAATAATCATCATTTTTGGTCGGAAATTCAACTGTTGTTTGAAAATTTGTCCTTTTGGATTGAAAATTCATCTTTTATGGTAGAAAATCTTTTTTTTTTTGTAGAAATAAAAAATAAATTTGTGATTATTTTATTCTGTTTATGAAAAGTTCTATGTTAAAAATGTTAAAAAAATTAAAATTCCGGGCTTTGAATATTGATAGTCAGGGAAAATGAAGTTTTTCGGCCACCCTGGTGATACACGATTTAACTGTTTTTTTCTTATTTTCCAGCGGAAACTGAACCTCATGAGGGTAAACGGAAACATGAATCATTGTGGCCGATTTTCAAAGTCCACCATCAGAAGAGTCGTTACATTTACGATTTATTTTATCGTAGGAAAGCCATCAGTAGGGGTACGCATTATGATATTCTATCATTTACATATACATTCAATTTTTTATGGGAACCATTTATTTTTTATTTTTATAAAATATTCAATGTCACAAATGTCAAATATCCAAACTAAATCTTTTTTTTCAGATCTTTACGAGTACTGCTTAAATGAAAATATTGCAGACAAAAACCTCATTGCCAAGTGGAAAAAAGTTGGATATGAGAATCTGTGCTGTCTTCGATGCATTCAAACTCGCGATACGAGTTTTGGTACAAACTGCATCTGTCGAGTGCCGAAATCTAAATTAGAGGAAGGAAGAATCGTTGAATGCATTCACTGTGGATGCAGAGGATGCTCGGGTTGATTTTTGTTAATCACGTTTAGTTCTTAATTCTTCGACTCTTTATCGTATTCAATTGTTTGCATCAGCTTAATTAATCAAATAGGATACACGTTGTAAATACAATAAACATATTATTTGACTTTACTTGATATTAACAAATTTGTTTAATTTACCATTTCCCTTATTCTTTATATATTCGTATTTTTCTTTTAACGTTAAAGCTCTCGTGAACAAATTCTGCTCATTGTAATCAAAATATTTTGAATACGGCTAACCCTAAAATAATTTTTGAACAAATCAAAATACTTAGGAGATTTTTTAATTTTGCTCCTTTTTTGCTTAAACTTTAATAACTTTCGTGAGATTTAATGATATTAAAGTATATATTTTTTTAATTATTCGTAATAAGACGCAGTGTTGAAAAAAATATCAAAAGCTTCTTGGATTTTTCAAACACTAATTTCAAAATTGAATTTCTGAAAGAAAAAAAAACAACTAGTTTCTTCATATGTGAAATATTTTTTCAAAACTGCGTCCTATTACGAATAATTAAAAAAAAGATAGTTTTTCTTAAAAGACCTCGAAGAATGGATACTAGAATTTTCATCAAAATTACTAACAATAGCTGAAATTCTTCAGATGATTTGAAATGGAATTGCTCAAATAGTTTTTAAGTAGGTAGAAAAGTTGATTTCTAATTCTAATCGACAAAACCGAAATAGAGGGAAAAAATGCCAAAAAGTTTCTCACGCTCCGTCGGTAAGATCGGTTCCTAACAAGTAATTTCGGTTAGCTTGGCATTGTCACATTGTTTTGTATTTCGATAATTGTACCAGATTATACGAAAGTAAACGTTAACTTTTTTATAATCGTAATAAAAATAATAAATTCATAGATTTCAAAAGTGCAGTTTAATTATTCATCAATAATCTAGAGC
Organism: Andricus quercustozae; assembly: GCA_932072015.1. Lineage (NCBI taxonomy): Eukaryota > Metazoa > Arthropoda > Insecta > Hymenoptera > Cynipidae > Andricus > Andricus quercustozae. The sequence goes on along the minus strand of CAKNWU010105590.1, from coordinate 13,135 downwards.
CGATTTAAAATACGTTATTTATATCTGAAAAGAAGGAAACTTAAAAACCCAAATTCATTCTCAAATAGTAAGTATATTATTATAAGTTGATGCGTTAAAAAAATAATGATACATTTTTTTCGGATAGATAATCATATTTGACATAAATATATCAATTATCAAATTTCTTGCCTAAACATTTGGAAAGTTACTCTTAACAATGACATGTTTGGTTCAACCTAACCTATAAAATGGCAGCCAAATTGTTGATTAAATATTATCTTAATTTAAAATATAATAAATTCATAAAGTGTATTGTATTAATATAAGAATTTTAATTTGTTCACGAAATTGAGAAAATTTGATAAGAAAGTTTTGAAACTTGTTTTCTTCTTTCATTCTTATAAGTTTATTATTTTGCAGGATATTCAGAAAAATGTTGGAAGTTGTATGTAATGATCGACTAGGAAAAAAAGTTCGCGTTAAATGCAACAGTACAGACACAATTGGCGATTTAAAAAAGTTAATCGCTGCTCAGACCGGAACACATTGGGAGAAAATTGTACTGAAAAAATGGTACACGATTTTCAAGGATCACATTTCACTTCAGGACTGTATCCTTTGATTCGTTGACTTAAGACTTAAGTAGATTCTTACTTAAATATATACATTCCGTCAAAATGGTGCATTATTTAGAATTATACCATATAAAACAAATTTTAAACACTATTTGCCATTTTTATGCTTTCAGATGAGTCACTTTTTTAAGAATTGCGTCCAGTTTTTTTAGTTTCTAAAGGCATTTCTAACAAAAATTATGGTCACTTCGTAAAATAGCTGGCAAGCCTGAATTTTCTCTCTTGTATGTTAAAAAATATGTTATAATTTTATCGAATTTTCCTTAACATAATATTTTTAGATGAAATACACGATGGGATGAATCTGGAACTATACTACCAATGAACGGATGTATCTAAGAAATTAAATATATTTTATTATTAATTACAATTTTTTATTCATGACACTGTATCTATAATCTCTGCTTCAGTTTTGATGTACAAAGTTAATGAAGTAACTTAAGTGGTTGAATAAAGCCGAGATTCAATTTGAGTATACAGTCTAAACTCTAAATTTATAACTTTATGCATAAAAACTATACATTCCCCATTCTAAATGCGCGTATCATTGATCACACTTTTCTTACTTCTAAGTTATTTTGATACATCTTTTGTACATTTTTAACATATCGAAATTATTAACAAAATTAATCTCTTACAAATAAAAAATCCTCATCAAGCACACTATGAAAATTACACGCAAACGTAATAGAAAAACAATATCACAGCGAGAATTCTATGGCAATGACACCAATTTTCACTAATTAAAACAGTGGTATTAGTAGAATTCTACATTTTAAAACGTAGATTGGTTTTTACGTAACACTTTACATAAAATACTTCAGAAGATACTTTAGCTACACGAGATTTTCGCACTTTTTAATCAAATTTAAAACAGTAAACTTATTCTTGCCATTACCACATAATTCGCTTCATCAATTGGCATTTGTTGAGCTTTTTGATTCTGCCCTTGAAGTACAAAATAAGTGAGCATTTGAACAGATAACAATTAAAATTGCTAATCCAACACAAAAGACTTTTTGTAACTGCTTAAAATAATATTCTAATGAGGCCTTTTGTGAACTCCTTCGACTTTGTGTGGACTTTCTGACTCCAGTATTTCCATGCTATGTCGGTTGCTTAGGATATCTCGTATGTGTTGTACAATCAAGTCTATAGCAACTGGAACAGAAAATATAAGCAGATAAAGAAAATTATTAAATCTAAGACGCAGTTACACTCTAAATTTAAAAAGAAAGTTAGATTCACTCATGTTTAAAATTAAAGGAATAATTATCCAAGTTTTAAAAGTTTAAGCCCACTGTGAAATTAAAAACCAGTGTAATAATATTTTTTCATTGTTATTTACTTCAGAAATAAGAATCTAATAATTCTTAAATAAGAAAAAAGTCTTTTGAGCGTACGTCATTCTTTATTTTTTTACCTTTTACACATTTTTTTATTCGGTGTATAACATTATGCATTCTTAATTATGTCGCTCTTGATACATAAAGTTTAAAAAAAAATTCTCTCAAATTTCTTTTGAATATCGTCTACTTGTAAGTATAACTGAAATTCTGAAAACCTACAGACGCTGTGTTTAATGGTCAAAATTTGAGCATTACTGAACGCTGTTTTAAATTATTTTGTACATTGTTCAAAGAATTGAGTCCAATTTGAATAGATTTAATTGTAATAGATCAAATATCTTATTTCAAATTGATTACAGAGCTCGTCAGAAAAATGGGTTTAAAAAGAAAATACTTGGCGCCTATGGTTAACATTACGGTTCGCAAAATTCGTCGCCTTAAAGTTATAGAACGCCATGTTCAACTATTCAATTGAAAGAATTAGGTTCAAAGTTTAAGCATAATATACTCTATTAAAACGTTGTCAAATGTCGAAATAAGTTTATCGGTCAAAAATAATCCGTGACGAAGAACATATAAGCAAAAATTTTAATATTAGTATGAATGTATTTTAGCTGATGTGGAAAATTGGTTTTGGACATGGCGTAATATGAGATTCAAAAATTCTTTTTTTTTCTCAGGATTATAGTAGCCATGTTCACAAAATATTCATAATTGAACTACTTATAACGAAATTCTGAAGTAAAAGTTCAGTCGAATGATAGTTTACATTATTCTATTGTTTTGCATACCTCGAATTAAATTAATTAAATTATTGACTTTCGAGTAATATTCCGATATTTATTTTTAAGGTAAAACATATTTTTGAAAATCTATCAAATTGAAGTAGGAGATAGCAAGATATAGTTAGAACTTTTAATTAACGTAAATATTTTAATGAATAATTGTAACAGGTGAGAGAATAAATTTTGGCGAAAATTTTCTTAAACTACAAAGTTTAACACTTACTGAGCTTAAAAATAATAATGGTTCAAAAATTTCAAAAAGTGGACATGGCGTAGTATAACGCTAGGGTGACGAAATATAGAAAATTGTATAAATTAGCGATAATGCTAATAATTTATTATAATTACATTATAGAATACACAATAAAATAGGTAAAAATAACTACTGGGAATAATAAAAAGATCACAAAAGAACTAGATACTGAAAGGAACTGTATAAGAGGTCGAAATTATTTAATTGACAGGCAGAAAAAAGTAGGCCAGTTATTTGTCCGACGTTCCCATTCAGGAAGTGTGTTTGTTAACAATTTAAAAATAGAACTGCAAGGCGTTCCGAGTAAAAAAAAAGTAGACACTAATAATGGAATGTACACAGGAAATATTGATCCCCAGGGCAGTTTTTTATCTCAAAAGCTACTTTGTAAATTTCATCATATAAAATTCATTGCTACACGCACTTCCTAAAGTTTGCGGAAGTCCCATTTTACGTATTGCAAATGTTGTAATGTAAATATTATTCAGTCAGCAATAACCAAAACACACTTCAATTCCAAACATCTCGGACAATGAGTTCTTAAAAACTGATCAATTTCTTGAAAAATGAACAATTCCTTACAAAACTTGTTTTCACATCGTACAATTTAGCGAGATACAGGAATGTAAAATTTTATATTGATACAAATTCGTCGGACAAACAGCCGCTGCCCAATAAAAAGGTCTTGTGTAAAGACAGTGTAAAATACTCCTACGAATGAATCAGTCTGCAGATACAATGTAAAACTAGAAAAGAATACTTGACTAAAGTAAGCTTTGCACGATCAGGGTGTCCACCGAGAATCAGATTTGAAATTCTCTTACGTTTCCTGGCTTTCTCTTTTTTTCGGTTAAAAAAATGTACAGGGCCTTAAAAATTTAAGCATTTGAAAAACGGGTAGATTTGACAGCATTTTAATTTTAAAAAAATGACATTGAAGAAAGGCTTTAAAAAAATGTTTCGCTGTTAGATTTGCTGACTTTCCCGACAGTTGGACACCCTGAAGATGACGAAACGCATCGACTGCATCCCCGGCGAGGGAATCATACTCCTAGCTAGAATTTTAAGTGAATTAGATGCCGGCAGTTTTCTTTTTCTGGCAGTTTTTTTTCATGGTACGAAGACATCGGCGGAGATGCAGCCGCTAAGATGCGGTAGCGTCTCAATATTGCAAAGGTCGATTTTAAGCCTTGAACGGCCTAAGCTAGTCATCTGCTGAGGGTGTCAGATGATGTCGAAGTGCGCCTTTGCTGGTAGATGTATGGATGCTGCGCGGACGAATGGTCGGCCTTTTTGATACGCAAAATGTCCAAGATGTGATGCACTATAAGGTCTATCGCCACTGAAAACATACAACAACCAAACCATGTATGTTTTTAAGAACGAAATCAATCGCTCACTTTTCGAAAGTTAACTTGATTACTCAGTGCTCGCAGATTAAGAAGAGACTTAAACCTCAACCACCGGGCAGCACCCACTAAATATCAGCTTTATAGACTTTGCTAAAGAACCAATTCTTCAAAAGTTGTCAATTGACCTGCATCTGAGATTCCTTCCTTCAAAGTCTCATTTCAATAATTTTGCGAAACTATCCACATTTTTTCAGGAAACTGAGCTCGATTTTTCAATAAACGACTCAGATGCAGATTTCAAAAAATTGAATGGTTACTGCTGTTCATTTCGTAATACCCGGTCGGTCAGAAAAAAATTCTAGAAACTTCAGAGAAGAGTAAAAACTTTGAGAAGTGGAGAGAAACTCTTCAAAATTTTTAGTCTTAGAAAGAATTTCTTATATTTTTTGTTGTTGTTTGCGGAATGATTCAGGATTTAGGAATTGTACAAGTGATGATTCTAAAGCTTTTTCTGGAATAGAGAGATGAACTCTAACTCGGAACGAGTAGCTAAGCGAAATGAATGTTATTGATAAATTGATCAAATACTGTAAAATGGAAACGCTTTATTTTTTGTTGAAGCTATGTGTTTCGAAAAAAAGAACTTCGCTGGTTTTCAGAATATAGAAAGAGGGTGCTGTGATAGTTTGATGAGAGAAAATAGAAGAGAGACGTTAGTTCTAAAGCTACTGAATAAAAATACAAAGTTCTGATTAGTATTGGCTATTGTTAGTCAGATTTATAATTTAATATAGTTAAAGTTTTGTTTTCCTTGTCGATCAGTCCGCAATCTGTAATCAAATTTATAAATACTAGTTCATTTACCAGTATTGTCAGCTCCCCTGGGTATGATGACGTCGGCGAATTTTTTAGTGGGCAGACAAAATTCTTCAAAGGCCGGTTTCACGTAATTCATGTACTGATTCAGCACAAATTCCAAATCTCTTCCTCTTTCTTTAATGTCCCTTGGCACTGAAAAAGATCAATATGGGTTTTTATTTTGCGATTTAGAAACGACCTTTAAAATAGACAAATTTTAAAGTGCTTTAATTATAAAATAATCCAAGTTCTAAAACTTCGACGTTAACACGTTCCAAATTTAAAAGGAATTATTTCTGATGTGAAACTTAATTTTAATTTTACCTCTTCTCGCTAATCTCGTATCCGAATCTGTATCCACGAATAGTTTCATGTGAAACAAGTCTCTTATCTTTTGGTGGTAAAATACGAGAATGCCTTCAAACAAAACTACATCCGCTGGATATATCGTAGTTATCTGGTTTTTTATCCTACAACAAAAATTGCACACATTAATTTAAACATTAGACGTTTTTAATGAAATTGCTTTAACTAGTATTAACTTGGAATTAATTTGTTTTTATTAAATATTTGGAAGTACATTTAAAGAAAGATAAACTTAAAAAAGTCCTATTGTGTAACAAAATTGCAAAAGAAGTATACTTACAAGTATGCTTACAAAGAAGTATGTTTGGAAAAAATATTTAGAACGTTTATAAATATGTTTCTAAACAACATTGTAATCGGCTCATTAGAGACAGTTATATGACAATTGAGAAAAAAGGGAGGAAAAAATAAAAGGGACTACAAGCCTTTCAGTCTTCTCATTAGGGAAATTTGGTATAGGAAACTATACTAGGGAATATTTTTATGTTATGCTAATATTAATTAAAAATGTAGATATGAATTTGAAGTTACTTATGAAGAAACTATTTACGTTTTTTTTTGTCTTGATTATTTCTAAAAAAAACTTTTGTACATATTTTCAATTGTTTAAACATCAATACCAAGAAATTTAAGAAAAATGTACTCTTTCATTAACATCTCAATGAATCAATCTAACAGTCAATCAGTTTGAAATATATAATTAAACTAAAAGCGACGAAGCTTCAATTTGAATCTATAATAAAAAACTTATCCTTTTGTTCTTTTTGTCCTTAAATCCAATGAAATATGAACACTATTTTTTCCAAAAGTATTAATAATCAAATAATAACATTGGACAAAAATTAAATTTCATTCGTCTGAATCCTGTCATTTGATGAATCCACCTATCATTTTAGTAATTTCTATTTCAAGGAAATTGTCTTGTTTTTAATTTTCCAGCCAATATTAAAAAAAAATTACTAAATGTCTTCAGAAGCATTAAAGATTATTTTGATAATTAATAAAGTGAAATTCCAAAATAATTTAAATACAATATAATTGTAGTTTTCTATACAAGGTATACTTATGCTGAGAATTTTCATAAAGTATTCAAAGAATCTTTCTTGAATTATATAATTATATAATAAAATATATTTTTTCAAGTATTAATTTTTGGGAACAAAAAACATATGTGAAATGATAGGAAAAATCGATCATTGTGCCTAGATCAAATTTTTTTTAGAGTTGACCAAGAACCGCACTCATAAGAACAGTACAAAGAACTGAACTCTAGAGAACGACAGCAGGGTCTACGGCTCAATGTCTCTGTTTATTAAATATTTAGAAGTACATTTTTTGTTAAATATACACTTAAAATACTTAAATTGTGTAACAAAATTGCACAAGAAGGCTTAAAAAGATGTATGTTTAAAAAAAAAATCCGTTTTTTAAGAACATACTCCAGAAAGTCAATTTATGTAAAATAATTGAACAAAAGGAGTTAAAATGAGAGAAATATGTTTGTAAACAGCATTGTAAGCAGCTCATTAGAGACATTTGTATGATAATTGAAAAAAGAGGGAGTTATGGAGAAATTGGTCTTGGACCTCAAGGTCTCCGAACAAAAATAAAATCAATTCCACAAATACTTCGATATTTGATATCAGAACAAGATTCCTCTGAAAATTACGCAATACTTCCAGCAATACGGAATCAACAAAAGAAATCTGGATTGCAAACACGCAAGGTGCGTACAAAGTTGAGAGGAAGAGTAGAGACGGAAGCAGGAACTGAACGGAAATTGAAAACAAAGACGTTCTTCCGATCTGCAAAAATTTAATTTCCTCATAATATTTTTGTTTAATAAACAAACCTAAATATACTGAGTTGTCTTTTATCTTAAATCACGTGATGCCAATCGATATAACTATAAAACTCATATCTCCGGCTTCCGGAATATCATTCGAAAATCCGCCAAACTCGAGTGTCAATCTATCAATCAATTTAATACCCATGTTTTTATTGAATCGCGTAATCGTTACTCAGTATTACAAGTGGCTCGTGAATTAAAAGACTTTTATTTTGCAAAACGGACTTCTAATCTCTGAAATGGAAAAGAAAGTCATGTGCTTATTTATTGTGGGGCTTCTAATGGTCGCCTGTCTGATTGAATTGGAAGCTTGCAGAAGGTGCAGAAATCCCTTGTGCAATGGATTTGGTGGATACGGAGGACATCCGCTATTGGATGGATATGGAGGACATGGATGTCTCGGAGGAGGACAGTCATACTTCGGAGGAGGACATCCATACCTCGGAGGAGGACATTCATACTACGGAGGAGGACATCCGTACCTCGGAGGAGGACATTCGTACTACGGAGGAGGACATCCATACCTCGGAGGAGGACATTCATACTATGGAGGAGGAACTCCATACGTCGGAGGACATCACGTGCTTGGAGGAGGACATCTTCCATTGGGGGGCTGCGGAGGAGGACATGCTGGTTATGGGTACCCCATTCCCGTCCCTATTGCTGTTCCTGTAGCTGTGGCTTCACCTTTCCCATCACATCACCGCGGAATAGGAGGAATAGGACATAGCGATGGAGGTTACTTTGTAAGTCGAAATTTTTCAAAATCATCAGACGATCTCTTTATTGTTTGTGTCGTCTCGCAGTACTTTTATTACTAATTATCGGGTCCCTCTTGTTATTATACCTTTTTCAAATTTATTTACCGTTACAAAATCCCACAGGGATTGAAACTGCACAATTATTTAACTATAATCGTAATAATGTGATTTCTATATTGGAAACATTTTTAAGTTGAGTAATTTCATAGCCAAACGTTTAAAATTGTAGAATTTCAAATTGATTAATATCTAATTTTAGGTTTTATAAATTACGCAAGTTTCAAGGTAGAACGAGTCCATTTCAGATCAGGCAGGTTCTACACTTGAAGTCACAGAATCGCTCGTGGACTAAATGTATTGTTTTTTTAGAGGAAATTGGGCAATACATATTTTTCCAATTTGCAAAAAATGCTGTGCTCAGTTTTGAAAAAAAAAACATTCTTTTTCAAACCTTTACAACTTTTGACGTAATTGAGATAATTATCATTTTATTTCTTATTCTGATAGCGTTTATCGTCTTCTTTCGAAATCCGCCTGGAAATTTATTGAGGTTCAAAATTAAAAGACGGCGGTTTTATCTGAAACTATTTAAAATCGATTTTCTCATAAAACCCACTTATATTTTTTGCAACATTTTTGTTGAATATTTACTTTCATAGAGAAGACATCTTGTGAGTTTTTATTCGAGCTAAATAACATTTATGGCCAGGAGAGTTTTTTTGTTCATAAAAGCGAATTTTCTCATTTTTCTCGCTAACAGCAACAGATGCAAAAATAAACGTTAAGATTGGAGATTCCGCGCCTAAAAAATGTCTATGAAAAATACCTTTGGCTCTTTTGCGATATCTTGCATCGTTTACGTGAAAAAATAAAAAATAATATTTTTAGGAAAAAAATTCTCCTGGTCTCAAAATTGGTTTAACCTGCATAAAGCTGATAAGATATCTTTCTTATACAAGCAGAAACTGTTTAAAAAAGGCAAAAAATAAAAAGGTGGGGTGTCCCAAAAAACATTCCCCCCCATTATTTTGTACCGTTTCTGCTTATACAAGGAAGATATCCTACCAGCTTCATGCAAGTTAAACCATTTTTGAGACCGGGAGAAGTTTTTTTCCTAAAAATATAATTTTGTATTTTTTATAGACATTTTTTAGGCATAAAAAAATTTACCTTAACATTCTTTCGTCTTTGTCGTTGTTTGCGAGAAAAATAAGAAAATTATATTGTATGGACAAAATTTCTCCTAGCCACACAAGTTATTTATTCTGCATAAAACTTATAAAATATCTTCCTTATGTAAGTAAAAATAAAAAAACTTGGAAAAAAATATACGCAAGTTTTTTTTAGAAAACCTACTTTTAATATTTTCAGGAAAACCACCGCCATTTTGTTAATTTTGAACCCTTTTAAATTTCCTGGCGGATTTTGAAATAAGACGATAAAAGCTATCAGAAATATAACGATAAATATCTCAATTTGGTCAAAAGTTATAGAGGTTGGAAGAATAAATTTGGGTTTTTTTGAAAAACAAGGCGCAAAATTCAAATACGTATAACTATGAAAAAATTTATTTTCGCAAATCGGAAAAATAAGTATCCGCATTTTATCCCCAAAAGATTCTGCGACTGCAAGTATAGAACTTGCCTGATTTGAAATGGATTACAAAAGTTTTATATTAAACGATTTTATTTGCAAGTGACTGAAATTTTATGTATGTTGTGTTTTGAGTAAAGCAATCTAACCGCTCGGTATTGAAATCAAAAAAAATTATTTTACAGGAAGAAGAATACATTCCCCGAAGACGTACGTGTAGGTGCGGTGGTCACAGGTCTGACTCAAGGAGACAGAGTAAAGGAAAAAACTACGGAGATTACTGATAGTAAGAAGTTAAAACTGACGAATTGCATGGCTGTAATTATGTGACTAATTATGTTCATTGCAAGATAATATAGATATTTTATTACTAATTATCTCTTATTTATTTTTCCATCTTCGAATCTAATGCATCTGAATTATTACTTTGAACGGCTTTTTCGTATCAGATTCAATATTAAAGAAAGAAAAGGAAAACTTACAAACTGTTAGTTCTGTAATCATAGGCAGGAATTTCGCATTTGATGCCGGCACGAATATCCTCCAGAGTTCGAAGTATAAAACTATCATCGAATGCGTCAGGATGGTCGAAGTTGAATTGCCCTTTTTCGGCTTTCATCTTATCTTCTTTCGACAGGTCTTTGTAGAAACTGTCTTGTGATATGCATACAACTTGTCGCTGGTCATGGTCTTTGTCTACTTGGCCAAGTTTCTCCATTATGCGTTTGCATACTGTCGACTGAAATATAAAAATACAAAAATCGAGGTATGTAATTTTCCAGTTAACCTTGGCTTGAAATATTAAAAAAAGAAAATGAATCATTTGGATGTGTAATGAAAATTTAAAAATAACTTTTTCGTAAACATGAATATTAAGAATGATTAATGCGGCATAAACAGGTGTCATCATTGTTTAAGGAAATAAAAACATTGTTTTTCTCTTAAAGAATAGTAAAGGAAATTTAAAAGTTGAGAGGGAACTTGTTTTTATCTTTCTTGACATATTGATAATAACTTAAAATAAACTTTTAGTAAACTAAATTTAGTTTATTTAAATATACTGAAAACGCATGACATAATTTGACACAATCTGCAAAAATAAGTTGCGCTGCGTCACAGTAAATGAACCGGATTATTGATTAAATCCGTAAAATATAAATAAATGACAATACATGCGTACATAACATTAAATTATTTCCAGTATATATTCAACTTTTATTTCCGCCGAAAGTTATGTGCAACCGTAAACTAATGATTCATAAAATTAATGTTTGACTTTTCAAATACTAAACTACTGTTTTTAATCGTTACATAAGAACCATGTGATCATTGATTTATCATAATTAAACTTTAGAAAATTAAAATCAATTAAAACTCCCTTGAATAAACAAATGAATTGGTAAATCCAAACATTCATCTGCAGAGGTTAGCTCCTTCGTAGAATATTACTCTCTTGAAAATTTCGTCACAATGTTTTGCGATGGTATCGAAAACGTCAGAAAATAGACTTACCTTGCCGCTGGCTGTGCCACCTGAAACTCCGATTAAAAACGGGGTTTTGCCCTCGACACCGCTCAGCTTGCCATTATAAGATCCGTAAGACATTTTGCGCGTCGTACCCATATGTATGGATACATCTGCCATCGTTGAAATTCCACTTTTAATTATTTCCGGGAAGAATGGAGAGCACTTTTTCTCTCTGTGAAGCACTGTAGGGCGATTGGCTCTACTGAGAATTGATAAATTATTAGGTACGCGCGCGCGCACGTTGAGGATTTTCACGAACACGTGCATGCAAAAACGGGTTTTCGGAGCAAAGGAAAAATGGGAAAAATTAATCCAATTACAGAAATAATAGTTTTGTTAACTGTTACTCCAATTTGTCACTCAAGTCGGAAGTAGTTAATACAATACCCAACGCGAATTCTATAACTATTAATTAATTATTTAACCCATTTAACCTGTCGACTTGTATCTTATTTTATTTCTATTTTGAGAAATGCAAAACAATGCAAATAAATAAAGAAAGTACACTGACATTGAAGAAGGGGGCGCAATTCTACGAACTGGCGCGAAATTTAAAATGCAATAGATTGTCCAGCTTATAGGTGTCTTGAATTTATAATTGATTCATTTCGCAAAATTGGAGAGAAGATGTGAAAACTCTTCTAGTTCAGCTTTAAAATTGGAGCTGCAAAATATTTACGATTGACAAGCTTATCATTTTATAAACTTTCAAAATTTAAATTTGGCATCACTGTCAAAGGGTCAAAAGCTACACTGTAAACGCATGCGCGTGTTGAAGATTTGTGACCTTGAGCGCCTGTGTGTTTTGTGACAAGCGTGACAAGTGATTGTATCAACATAACCTATATATGGCGTGAACAGTTTTACCCGGTATTGCATTTTATACTCTGTGATTTTAATGAATAGGGTTTAAACCCACTTTTTCGAACAGTAACTGCAATACATGCCTTTGTCGATTTCCTTATTTTGTAAAGATGAAGGTTATCATTTATCAAGTCCTGGCGGTGATTTTCCTGGTTTTGCATATTCAGGATGCAAATTGTTTTATACCCCTGATTCCATTAGGATTTACCGGAGCTGGAATGGCAGGAATTTATGCAGGGTATTCTTACCTAAAATGTAAAGTAGCAGAATGCTGCATTGATAAATATATACCAGCTGATACTTCGCGTGAGTTATTTCATTGAATTTCTAATTTTAAAGATTCTAAAAAGTTCACAAAAAATCTTCCGGAATTCTTAAGGAGGAACGACCTCAGACTTCCAATGATCAGATTTTGTTCAAATTTTGAAAATTAGGACGTATTGACAATCGAAACGTGTTCTCCAAATTTTGTAAAGTTTCAGAGTCTGTTTTAGAAGAAAAAATCCAAATTAAGATGCAATCTTAAGATCAAAATTTAATAATATTAAAAACACTTACTCCGTAAGGTTGTATGG
>CAKNWU010105528.1:1208-21981 GCA_932072015.1 Andricus quercustozae | reverse complement strand
GGGGGGAGGGTAAGGAGCGAGGGTGGCAAAGAGATCCGGATTTAAGGCGTCGTCCGTGAAAGCCCTCTGGAGGCGCTAGAGCCCTGGTCGGAGTAGTTTAAGAGAAAGAGAAAATGGCTGGGGCTTTTCTAGGGGATGGGTAGCCGTCGTAGTCGTCGTTGACGTCGACTGGGCGTGTTGGAGTGTAAGTGCTAAGATCTCGGAGTGCATTAACATGCCCCAGAGGCAAGCTGAATACAACCCTTCTTACATCCAAAGCTCAAGCTGAGACCACCGCGAAGAAGAAAGGAGGATAAAGGGACACGGAAGAAGGTAGATCAAGTTGGAGGAGGGCCCACCGTACCGCAGAGATTCCCACTTAATTATATCAAAAATGTTTTATCCTCCGGCCTTCCTTCCCACGGGAAAGAGCCAAATGCAAAATCTCTCCCAACTTCCAAGATGACCACTAAATTCTACATTTTCTCAAGTGAAAGTAAATCTCTCTTGTTCTCTATAATCTGATTTATATAGAAAAAAATGCATTTTAACTAACATGTGTTTGTTAACGCTTTCCTGTAATATTGTAATGTTCTTTTACTCGTTTTAAGTTGTATTGAAGTGCAAGTTTTTAAGTAATTCACCATGTTAAACGTGGTTTAAGGATTGGCAAGAGTTGAAGACTAATCAGTGAGCAAAGACGTTTAGATTTGTGGGACAAGAAAACGCTGGTTCTTGTAGTTGGGAAGCTGGGTCTTACATTATTTAGGCAGATCCGAGGACGTCAAGACCGAGGAGGACGCTAGCTCGTTGCATGCTAATCATTCGACCCAGATTGAATAATGAATCAGTATTCTTTTCCCTTCTTTTACCAGCCTCTTCTTCTTCGCTGTACCTCTCGGCGCCTCTACATGACGGGTTTTTTATTACCCACAGGGAAAATGCTTTCTATCCTTTCATCGTTATCTTTTCGTCATTAGTCACCTGCATACTACTTCAAGCACAATATTTCAAAATGTTACGTATTTTTTTGTCAATATTATGTAAAAATCGTAGAAATATTGTATCCACCTATTATATAAATATTATGTGTAGGGGTGAGTCAGCTAGTACCGACCACTTAAACCTTTATTATTAATAATCTAGCAGATATCGATAGAAATAGTAATTTTAAACGTCAATTATAGTGTTAGTGCCTCAACTTGTGGCTACAGAGCAGATATTCAAAGAATAATAACATCAGACAGAAAAGAAGGAATTTACGTGAATCGCGGATATCAGTCAATATTTTCAACAACAACAAACGATTTGAGGAAATTTTTAAGCATAAAAATATTTTGTTATGACCGTAGGAAGTAAAGTTCATTCAAGATCATGAGTGGCCGAGGCTACCCGACTTGCTATCTATTTTCAAAAGTTTTGTTTTATACTCCTTTAAAACCTTTTCATATTTTGTATCGTACTCTAACTTATTCTACCCACACGGATAATTACCTTGGAATTAAATCGATTTTCTTTATTTGAAAGTTTTTATTTCTGCAAACTCTTAACATGTTGCTGAGGCTGGAAAAAAAGATAATAGTGTGTAATACTGAAACTTTCCTTATAAAAGGGTTGTGGCTACTTTTCTTTATTGATTCTCTTATGTATTCTTTCGTAGGGTGAGACCTTGATTAGTAGTGTTTCCAACATTATGCGATCGATTACTCAAATATTACCCTTTCTCACGTAATCTAGTATATTCTTTATAGATGTCAAGCGATCATTTTCTTTTTAGTGCTTATTTATCATTCAAAGGGTCAGCCTTAATTGTAAGGAAAACATGTTTTACTAATGAACGTGGCGACATTCAAATTATATATGCTCTAATCAAATAGCCGAAAGGGTAATAGATAATTATTTTAGTGGAAAGTACTAGGTGGAGTCCAAATATTTTCTAATGGGGTTGAACTATATAAATACATAACCCTCAGTAGAATAATGATTACATAACCTGCAAGTTTAATTAAATATGAGGCTAACAGCAGAAAATTACATATCTCTCTTTCCTCGTATATGTTCGCAGTCGTTATTATTTAAATAGTTTTTTTCTTGTTAGCATTGATCACATCTACTGAACTTTCAATGTCAAGGCGTAAATTACTTTTTGTGAAATCGAACGCATAAATCTGATGTGCGCAGGAAAGATACTCTTTCCCTTATGCATAGAGCGTTTGCATAATGTCCCAAGGCGCGGTACATACACATGCATTTCACACCGCGCGATGTACACCTCTGGGTGGTACTTTGTGTGCAAATTACGCTCGAAACAAGGATGTAGGGCCGTTTCTATTTTAAGGTTGAAACTAGATTTCACTATGCCTTTATTTAAAAGGATCAAATGTATAAGAGATTCATTAAGAATATTAAATAGTTTTATCGCATCTTGAATCTAAAAGAATAATCTAACGGCAATCTAGAAAAAATAGTTGAATATATAATTGTTTATTTAACAATAGAAATTTGATATTTTCTTTCTCTTCTGATATAAATCGTAATTGTGATTCGATCTTTATAATTTCTGATTTACTTTGTTCTTTAAAATATTACCTTCAATTTTATTCGTATGAATTTTATTAAAAATAACCTAGAAATAAGCTGCATAGGTAGATGGCTAGATATTATTTAATTCCTTAACTAAAAATCTGTTTTATGTAAATGTAATTGTGTTTTAATAAAAACTATCTTAATAAAATATTGTAGATAATATTTTAAAGAACAAAATCATCGATGGTATTCAATCTATTCAACGGATGATAATTATTATTTAAATAAACTATTCCGGCGGCGAATTGTACTATCATGTTTTTCTTATTCTTGATTCATGATGGTTCATGATTTTAAGACTTCATGTTCGAGACTTGGTTCATGAATAATAATATGAGACAAATCAATGCTAAATTACCAATTAAAAAAAATTGTTTGCAAGTGGAAATAGTGACGAAAGTCATAGAAAAGTTCTTTCCTCCTTCTGCACTTTCAAAAAAAGTACTTATATAAGGCTTAATAAGTATGTCCCAAAAGCTACTTCGGAAATAGGAATAAAATATCAAAAAGGTTCGAAATACGTCCTGCTGATGAAAAAATGTATTTGACACAGTTACTAGGCGAGTCCCACTTATATGATATATGTCCACAACAAATTCTGCTGCAACAGGACAAAATTTGAACTTTTTTGTTACTGAAGATCTAAATATTCTTGGAATTTGTTAAACTTCAAATAGGGAAGAATATAATAGAATAGGTTAATTATTTTTAACATTTTTTACAGGTACTCATAGGATTTGAGTCCCAAAAAAAGCACCGCCGAAATAGAACTAAAGAACGGAGAATGTTTAAAATACGTCCTCTTTTAGCCTGGTTTCTTTAGGCCCAAAGTATTGGAAAATTCCAACTTAATGTTTTAAATAATTTTCATAAGTGCCCATAGGATTTCTCTTTCAAAAACTTCCTTCTTAAACCAATTCCATCTTAAATAAGACAGAGAAGTCCAGCTTAGAAAGTCAGAATGATTTAGTATTTGGATGTATCATTCTCACAAATAAACGGAAATTTTATTCAAATCCAGTATTCTCCGAACTTCATAGGTTTATAAGATTTTCTCAAAAACCCCACTAAAGTTTTTTAGGTGTGGATAGTAATATATATCACATATCTCCTGAGCTTGCATCGCTTAAAGGAAAAAATTACATGTATAGAAATAAAAATTTCTTATCCTCAAAATTGGGTAAACCGGATAAAAAACACATCCTATTAGGTTCATGCGGCCTAGACCATTTTTCACAACAGGAAACTTTTTTTTTAATATAATTTTTCATTTTTTCTTGTAAACGCTGCAAGTTAGTGCAAAAGATCAAGGGACATGTATAAGTAATTTTGTTCTAAAAAAGTCTGGCTAAAAAGGACGTATTTTTAACTTTTTGGGTATTATAGTCATCTGCTGATACTACTTTTTCAAGACTAATAAGCAATATGAGCACTTGACAAAATTAAAAAGTAAGACGGAACTTTTGTATTACTTTTGTCTTAACATGGAATTTCATAATCTTTAGGAAAATTTCGTCCTTTAATACTGATTTTTCTGATACCCGGTAATTTAATAGGACTTTATTCACGATCTTTATTAAGGAATTGCTAATTTCATCGGACATGACACATCACCCTTAGTTTGAACATCAAAATTTAATCACCGCGTTTTTATGTTTAAAACTGATCAAATTCAAATGTATTTAATTAGTCATTCTAGAATTCTGATCTTCAATCATTAGGTTTTAATTATAATTCCATATATAATTATTTCTCGTTAATATTATCTCATCATATATTCATCATGTGTTACCACTGTCTTCAGACGGTGCACTTTCAAGAAGAGAATGGTCGCTACTGTTCAGTAGTACTTTATTTTGTTTCGTATATGTTGTTTCCTTTCTTGAATAAGAAAGTAGGAAGAAGTGAGCTTGAATGGTTTAAAAGGGTCGTCAGAGGGGTAGAGCTAAAGATTATACCACAATGCGTGGAACAACCCTCGAATTAAGTCTGCGAGCCGTCTCCAGTGTACAGGATGACGCGACGGTAGTTTTAGCGCGGAATCCAAGAGCGACGGAGAATGGATTCTTATTATTGCTCTTAAGGGATTACGCCCTGTAGTTTGCGGTGAAATGCGTTCCTAACTGTAATAACAGGAATTTACCTTGCCTGCCGCGCCTAACTTCATTCTACTCTCTCTTTTGTTATGTACACTTCCATAAATGTACATTGTACACATGCATGTTCAAATGGAGAGATCCAAAAATATTCCAGGAAAATGATCAGTATTCACGTACAGCTTATGTTTAATTGGTGATCTTACATCACATAATTTATTTTGCTTTAAAAGTGTTTGACAGAATAATAATAATTTAAGTGTATTAGATGCTGGTAGGAAATACGGAGGTGAGACATTCCGGAATCTTACTTCCCTTCTGCATGCTTGTATTCGCAGTCTCACCCAGTCTCGCCATTTTAGCGGAAAACAAGACATTTATAAACACCCACCGCGAGATTAGATTTGTTAAGATAATGGGGCGCTCGGGTTAGCGCCTCTTCTCTGCCACAAGTCCACAACGGCATTATCGCGATGCTTCCAGCCACTACCTCTTTAGTCCCGAATATGACTTTAGTAGATAGTTAGTTAATTTAAAACTGCTTCGCTCGATTTAACAATCATCCTAACTGCTTTTTTCTTAAACTGCAGTATATTAGGAAAACCTTATACCCCCACTTTCGCTTTCTATGAAATTACAAAAGATGTGCACGGTGTTGATCACCGCCTCCCACCCCCCCTGGATTTTCTGACTTCCCTTCACTTTTTCTTACTGTGAAATGGAAAAAAAACATTCATTCACTTTGTCCACATTGAAGCTCCAATGTTTTCGCAAGTTTTACGTGTGTTTTTTGTCTCGCGGCTTTTTCTGTCCTGTCACTTTGACAGTTTATTGTAGCAAACGTCTGTTTGATATCATCTTTGAATTGGAGCAAGATGAAGTTATTCCGCTTGCATGGAAATGCTTTCTAACAGATTTTTATGTTATTACTTTTCAACTATAGATTAAAATGATGAACTTTGAACATCGTGATGTACAATTTAAAAATTATCATTTTTAAACGACTTAGTTTCACGATTCTAATTTAAAAATACTTCAATTTTAAACGAAGTTTGGAAATGTTTAATTTTTAACGGTCCAATTGAGCTTGAATTCATTATTTTTTAAGCTTCCAATTATAATTCATATAGTTTTAAACGTTTTTAGAATGATTACATTTTTAAGGTTTACAATATTTAAACTTATTCAATTTTGACCGGTGAAAATGACAGTGAAAACTTTTTTGCACAGAGATTTAAAATTTCTGTAATTTCACTTAAAATTATAGTTTCGAATGCACAATTCTACAAAAGTTTAATTGTTGAATCATTACATCATTAAAATCCTTGGAAATTTCTTCAAATTTTTTCAATCTCTTAAAATACGTTGGTATCCTTGGAAATACCATTATATTTCTCAAATCCTTTAAAATATTTAAGAATACATTAAAATTATTATAAGCCCTTGAAAATTCCTGGTAATCTTTTAAAATATACTAAGACCTTCAAAATCCTTCGAAATCTCTTAATATCCCTTGAAATTCTTGAAATATATTAAAATTATTTTTAAATCTTTTCAAATCTTTGAAATATTTTAAAATCCCTCAATTTTTGTGAATAAATTCTTTGAAATCCATATAAATATTATAAAATCCGTTGAAATCCTGTGCAATAGTATCAAATCTGATCAGATTTCTTGAAATCTCTTGAAATTTGCAGTCCTATGAAATCCTTTAAGATCCTGGAAAATTTATTATAATGCCTTATTGAAAGCATTGAAATGCCTTTCGAATTACTGAAATACTCGAAAATATTATAAAATCCCTTAAAAGTCCCTTGAAATTTTTTAAATCTTCAAAATCCCCTGAAATCCATTGGAATCTTTTTCAATATCCTAAAATCTTATTTATCCTATGAAATCCTTTGAAAACTATAGAAGTTGAAAAAAATTCTTAAAAACCGCATATTAACTGTAATATTTAAAATTGTTTTTAAATCTTTGAAATCATACGAAATACTTTATTTCTTGTGAAATTCTTTGCAATTTGTAGAAATATTGAAAATATGCTGAATTTTGTATGTCTATTAAAATCCGTTAAAAATCACATACCATCAATATTTTTTCGAAACCTTTATAGTTCACTGAAGTCCCTTCCACCAATAAAAATACCTTAAAACTTTTCAAATCCTATGAAATATTTCAAAATTCTTGATAAGTTTAGGAAATACTATGACATTCCATAAATTTGTCTTTAATCTCAGAAAAGCCCTTGAAATCTCTAAAATAATATTCAATCTCTTAATTAATTATCGGGCAATCCTTTAGAAAATCGTAAAATCTTTTAAATCTTTTCAAATTCCGTAAAAACGTTTGAAAGTTTTTTGGAAAGATATCGTTTTCAGCCGACACAAGTATCATAATTGTAAAGAAGATTTTTTAATTGACATTAGGGTCGATAATATTTATTTTTGTTCTCCAATTAATTTTTTAAAAAATAAAAATTAGACTTTTTGATGTTTCATCCCGGACGAAAGTTTAGTGAGGTAATGTGAATCAGTCCTGCGTTAGACATGACATTTTATAATTTAATTTACCTAAATTCCAATAAAATGTGTATTAAGGCCAATCAAAAAATCTTCTGTTTAAATTCTTCTAGGTCTGGAAATCTTTCTAATCTTTTGAACTTTTTCAAAAAATTGAGTAGAACGGTTTTTAAGGTCGGTCTGCAAGACTTTTATCGGGTCGGTTGTTGAATCCCAGTCCACTTCTTAACGCTAATTTTTACGAATATATAATAATTTATCAATTTTTCTAACCTAACGATATACAAAGGAAAGAATCTAAGCTTCTTTTCAGACAAGAAAAGGGAATTCTAAGTTCGAAAAAAGTCTGCTTAAATTATTTGATGAATTGATGGATTAAAAATTATTTTATTTTAATTGTAAGTATTCATTATTCAAATTGAACATTTTTTCAAGCAAGAAATTTGCCATATTTCAAGTTTGATGACTTGGAAAATTTTTTGGTAACCGGGAAAGGACTAGAAACTTTTTTTTATTTTTGGAAGCTACCCTGCAACATTTATTTTGAGAATTTGGCTGCTAATAAGAAACTTATCGCGTTCATAGCACGCGAATCAAGATTGCTGGTATAAAATAATATTAAATGTGTGAAATGATGTATACAGCAATTGGTAAATTTAATTAGTTATAGCTCTATAGGTGTATAAAACTGTTTTAACCTCCCCCCCCCCCCATGTGTCTTCTTTAGATCAGCCCGTTACAGAGACGGCATGAAACAATCAAAGTAAAAAAATGAATACAACGGAATTGAACCTGGAGAAGCGAAACCCCGAAGCTAAAGTGGATTTACTTTCCTGGTGTTGTCGCTCGCCATAAAGTAACTTTATTTCGAGCATTATCGACAAAAACACAATGAAATTTAACGATCCGTCAGGCTGCGACTCTCTGCGAAGGGTAATAAATAGCAAAACTGAACAGCTGCGAATCACAAAATAAGAGGTGTATGCTTGAAAAATGTGTATTTTTTATATTAAGAATTTTTAATAATGAGGAAGTATCAAAGGAATATACAATTTGGTAGTATTTCGTTAATGACTTCCTTAATTATTCCCTTATTAGTATAACTTTAAGAGTTTAAATATATATATACAGAAAGAGCTGTACATTTTCGAGAAATCAACAAGGTACCAAGTAACTCTGGAAACTACTAGAAAGCTGGAGGACAGGTTGCCAGATATGTCTACGTAGGATCGAAATGTAATTAAGAGGGCAAATAATCCATGCCGAACAAACTCGAGGCTGGATCAAAGAACTCGAACGAAGGCTTGATAGTAGCATTGCACTGGTACCGGAAGTAGTAGTGGAACTGGAAGTAGAGGTGGAAGTGGATATCCACTACGTAGACGTAGACGATGTGTCGACGTCTGGCATCAACGTGGACGGGGTTGTGGGGCAAAAGAGCACTGTAGCAAGGCAGAGACCCTCGATAAATATTTCCGTCAAGTGACCGGGAGACCGGGGTTGGAATTCAAAGAGAGCCGAAAGGTGGAATCGAGAGCATCCTCTTTCCCTTTTCCTCAGAAGGCGGGAGGGGGAGGCTAAGGGAGAAAGAGTGAGAGGGCAGTATATTTGCGTTACGTTACGTAGTTGCGCGTTTAATCAGCCGTGTGCCCGGAAAGAGGGGCGTTTGAAGAAGAAAAAGGATGAGAGTCGGCGAAGAAGCGGAATGGGTGGAAAAAGGAGAACCGGGAGATGAGGACCGAGTTCCTTTGGAAAGCCAAAGAGAGGACCTGGTTTATTGCTAGGTAGTTCCGAGAATGCCTGGACATTGGATACGAACCGATTCACTACCCTGGACTTATCCAGTGAAATTAACCGCTCCAACTTTGCTGAGAAATTAATCTACGAGGGTCTGATTTTCTCCAAAATTTATAAATACTTCCAAACTGCCTTATCTTCTTCATAAGCGCACTGCTGGTTAAACAACAATTGAGTCGTTTTATACACAAAGACATTTCAACGTTCTCAAGTGACTGGATACCATCTCGGATAGTGCCGATAGAAAGGATTTATCTCGGAAAGGGCGCTTCTACATCATACAATTTACATGGTAATTTACAAGTTTCCAGATTTTAGCAGCTAGATAGAACATTGTCATTTAGACACATCGATTGTGCGATTTCGCTAAATAAATCAACAAATCCCTTTAATTAGAAGAACGAAAATAAAAAAATTGGTGGAATATAGGTCAGAAACGAAATGAACCTTGAAAATATGGAATAAAAAAGAGAGAGTAGTGAAACGGGCGGAGAGATGTGAAATCGAAAAAGTCGAGGGAAAATTAGAAGGGGTGGAAGCTTGGAGGCGTCGATACCGTGACAGATTGCCCCTGGTATTTTCCACCACATACATCATCGGCACCCGCCAACCCTTAGTTCTACTTCGATGCCCTCCGCCATCGAATCTCTTAATTGGCATCGCTACCTTCGAGCTGGCATTCACGAAATTTTCCGCTTTGAAGATCATCACTGAAAAAAGAGAAACAAACTTTCTGCAAATTCATGCTCGTTCTGCTATCGACAATATTTCCTTTTCGCGACTCAGCAGTCCATCAAGATTGGTTACAAATCAAATGACTAAGGTGGGGTAATTTAATTGAAGAATGTCATAATTTGGTCTTGAAAATTATATGATGAACCATATGTGCGCATCCGCATGAAATAGATCTTTATGGTCAGTATTAAATAGAGTCATATAGCAGGATGAATTCTCGGCATTTTAAACATAAGACAAACCTTTTTGGTTAAAAAATAAGCGCATGTGTTATATTTTTTCTTTGCACAGGAAACTTACCAAAAGGGTGTTCAATTTTGAATTGAGACTCTAGTGATCGGATACTCTTTGCGACCCTGCTGAACTCTAGCGACTCTAAAGGCTCGCGTTGACAAACAATTCTTTGAAAACATTGAGATTCGGTGAGACATATATAGTAAACGCTACAATACCATGCTTTCAAATGCGTTTGTGTGGCACATAGCTGAGCCATCTGCGTGACTGCTGTATGTGGGTCATGACTCCAAAATCATCCGTTAACTCTTTTAAATCTTGCGAACTCTCTACTTTAGAGTCGCAAAACAGTAAATCTAGGAGTGAACACCCCTTTCAAATGTATCCAATCTAGGTTGCTTTCGAGACATGAGTATAATCCCAATACAGTCAGTACAGTCCAAGTGTTATGGGCCCTTTTCATGCGGACGCCCATATATACAGTTTAAGAGAATGTAAAATATAAAAAGTACATCAATATTTTTAATGAACCGTTAACAATTCGATACCCACCACATTTTGAAATTTTTTAGGAAGAAATTTTATCATTGCATATTAATTTACACCGTAGGCTGTCCTTTCATGATAATACATGAAAGGGAGGGATCTGCTCATTTGATCTTTTCAGGTCCGTGAAGTGTGCCAAACCGTAGATAGTTCCTTTTGTTTTCATTCATTCACATTCCTCCTTTGTCAACTTTGCTTAGTATGGAGAATTCGCCTGACCACATTTAGGTATGGAATGATGGAGATTAGAATAATTATATTGGTTTATATGCAGTAGTGAAATTCAACTGTAAATATTGTGGACCGACTAATTACAGAGACAATACAGAGATATTACAGAGAGTCTATCTACAATTTTGCTTTTTTGAACCTTATAGTGGGATGGAGCATAAAAATAGTCCACTTTTCCTAAGAATGTAGTTCAAATGAAGACGTCATGTAATTTCTCAATTTTATACGTAAAAAATAAAAAATTTGAAATTATATTGTTCAGTATTAAAAATTCCTGAAAGTGGAATTGTAACAGTTTTGTTCCAAAAATTTCAAAGCAAGAAAATGACCAATTTTAATTTAAAGTAATAATTACTTCGAACTCACATAGAAACGTTCAGTGGGCACTATTTTATTCCTCCCACATGTTTACGTATTCAAAATCTCACTACAGTGAAAATAAAGTAACCAAAATAAAGTAATTTCATACTTCTCAAAATTAATATCAATATAAATACTGTATCTCTGAACCGATTATTAATAAACATAGTGAAGAAATATGCTTTTATTCAAGAACCATATAGTAAAAATGGTGTTTATACCGAAAACCCGGTTATTTGTACCGTAATCTCGTTACCCGTATCCATGACCTTCAATTTTATTATTAGATCAAATGTACATTTCAATCAACTTATGGAATTCTACTTTCACTAGTTTTCATTGTACTAATCTAATTGTATGTTCCAAACAATAAGAACGGATTTTATCAATTGGATTTCCTAGCTTTATCCAGCTGTTTGAAATATAATTAAATCATATAAAAATCAGCTGCCATGTGAAAAATATACCAAGTACAACTATATAAATTTGTGAAAACAAAGTTGGCTAAGTAATTTGTCAAAAAATATTCATAATAAAATAAATGAAGCAACTTTTTTGTAGAGTGCTTTTTTAACGAGAAGTCTGTAGTAACATATTCTCGATATTATTACAAGCATTTTTGATATCTTGCATAGTTCTTGAAATTTAACTATTTGCTTAAACTCTGAAGTTTCATTACTTAACCTAAATAGGTAAAATTTTCAAAAGCATTCAAGATACAGAAAATTCTTGAAAATGTCATCGAAAATCTATTCCTAGTGACTTTTTTTTAATTTGGTACCAATCAGTTCGATAGATTGGGATGTAGGGGTGAGCACAAGTCGAATATTTGTTGTTTTTATTTTTTTATTTATTTGAATCTTGCAGTTTCTAAGGCATTAACATTAAATCACGCCTAAACCTATTTTTTAATGATTGGCCAGTTAGCTTGGTCTTCAGTCATGGTAGCTTTTTTTGCACTTGGCGGTGATTCGCTACCGAGAATATAGATTATTGAAAAATTTATAATTAAAATAAAATAATATAAAATATACCATAAATGTAAAATTATTAAAACGCATTTGATTGAGTTTTTTCATTCGCCATAACCTTGCTCCTCTTAATATAATTGTTCATCAAACTGATATTTGTTTTTGAATTCGAGGAAAATGGTTTTGGAACAATAATATCATTCACTAAAGTGCACTTTAACAAAGTTCAATTAATGGCTTTTCAATAAACTCTCACTTTTTCAACTCCGAAATTCGAAAGCCAACATTCACTAAACGTTATTCGTTTACTCTCTTTGTAGTAACTCTAGCTTCAGGATAAATTGTCGAAAATAAAATCTCTCTACTTTACGTACGGAAATTAACCCTCTACGTAGGAATTTTCAGGTAGATCACATTTAATCAAGGAAAAATGTAATATAAGCCGAAAACTAGTCGAGTCTCGGCAGCGCTGGTACCCCGCAGGGATTTTGCTGTAGGGGTTGCTAGCCATGCGACCACAGAGGGAGGAACAAAGGAAGTTATCGTTGCGGAATTTTTATGTCGTCGAGACGAAGGAATGTAAATCACGTTTTTCCTTCTCATTCTCACATCCACTCACTAGTAAATTTCCCTAATAGATTTTACACAAAACAATCTACATGTTTTTACTTTTTGTAAGCTTTAATTTTATTTTGATGTACATTGTACAATCATCTACAAATTTAGAACATTTTTAAAGGTTTTATAGACTTATAGAGAAAAATAGCATAAAATATGCCATTCATAATTCAAAGGAATATACTTTTACATAATAAAATAATGGCAACGATAATTTTGGCACTTCCGATTTTGTAGACACTTAAGAGATAGCAATAAAACGATGCCTGAGAAGATCGTCCTTTGAATAGCATCCCCGAAATTGGCTAACATTTGAATAGCATTTCAATGGTTCCGACCGACTGCTTTACAGGTTTACGCTGATAATCTCCGAGTAAAGTCATGCCGGTTATCCATGGTTGTCAGCCGGATTTATGAAATGGCAATAAAATTTATACGACTCGGTGGCTCGTTAGGGGTGGCTTTCTCGCTAGGATTGATGTCGGAGTTTGCCCAGCCCGATAGCCCTGGGCCACGTCCATCCTTCTCGCACCTACAAGCGCGAAAGTATCCTAGGTAACTGCTATAAACGACCACGAAAATGTGCACACTGGGCGCCTGCGAATTCAAAGTTTACGCGCCATTTCAATGTTATTTCCGGTGTAAATATAAAATTATGAGTACCGCTTAAGGTCTCTCTTAAGGTTCTGTATCAAATGCTAAGATTTCAGTTTATTCACACTTTCTTCTAACGATTGCGATCTTCAGTTTCCCATATATTCCATAGTGAAAAAGCCATTTAACTGTCTTCAAATTACTACACAAACTATATATTGACAAAGTGAGAGCTATTTAATTTTAAAACATAATAACAGTGTAAAATGAGTTCCTAAAATTATAAAAAATATATTAAAATATTTTTTTAGGATTATCATACAAATTAGGAGAAAAATAGTAAATTTGGGATTCAGTAATGTTTTGGGGAAATGCCTTGGGGATTTGCATAATTTTGCTCGGGAGAACCATAGTAGGGACGAACATTGTCATAAAGGGGTAGTCTCTATTTAACATTCGTAGCAATTAAAACTTTGGGAAATAATTCAAAGCTCGTTTCTCGTAAATCAATTCGAAAATAAGTGATTAATCCGCTGGTTTCTTTGTGGACATTTATTGGCCCAGGTTGTGTGACGTGAAAATAATTTTGAATTCTCGTTTCGAGGATGGTACATGGGGTGAATTTCGATGACTTACTAGAGGTCGAAGGGCCTTTATCGTGGATCTTAGGCTGCAAGATTCGACGACAGGTAGGATCCTACCTGTTGCTCGATTCCCAGGGTCAGATGAATCGTGATATTTGGAACAGATAGTAGAAAAATCAGAAAAGGGATAATATAATTCAGATTTCGGAAAATATCATTCATCATATTTTCAAGTCTATTAAATTTTTATAGTTGTAAAAAATATGAGCATGTCTGGAATTTTATTATTTTATTCAGTTAATGCGACTTACACTTCTTGTTTCTACGACGAAAATAAAACGAATCAATGAAAATGTCAGTAGTTAGTGTAAGACTAGTGTCAAGCGTGAAGTTATTAATTATTTATGAAAATTCCGCTGCGAAGTACTATGGGTGTATTCACTATGGATGGACTTATTTATGCTCACTTTATGAGCACTTTGCTTCCTCACAGGCATCAAATAAATTTGCTTCCTCATACAAAAAAACTGATACTTATTTTATCAAATGAATCTTTCTATCTTACAGCAAAAATCTTATTTCCAGAAAATCAGAGAGACCATGAGAAGGTCAATCAATGTGTCTTGTTGCAAGGAACCACTTTTTATGTTAAAGTAGTGTTATATTGCAAATGATAAATAATTTTTCCTCACAAAACAAAGTCAAGAATGTTTTTCGAATTTTGTAAATCGCTATTAGTAGATTATGAGATGTCATCAAAGATTATTCAATAGATCATCCAAAATAATAATTAAAAAATTCCTCATATAAACAAGGTAAATAATTTTTTTACATTCTCATCCTAATGAGAAGGTATTGGTTTTATGTAAAATTTGACTTAGTCGGTTTTCATCAAATCTCCACGTTTTGAGACCCCCTGTGTCAGAAAAAACGATTTTTACGAAGGAGTCTGTCTGTAGTGTGTAGTATCGTGTAGGCACGATAACTTTCGAAATATTGATCAGATTGGATTGTGCTTTGGCACACTTTTTGAAGGCCTAAAATTGTCAGAGTTATAGCATTTTCATTGCAAAATACAAAAAAATATGAAGAAATAAAAATCGTGCACCCAAAAAAGATCTAGAAATTTGTTATTAATCACTTTTTGATATGATGCGTAGTTTTCGTTTAATTCGTGAAAAACAATATCAAAAATTAAAAACTTTAATTTGTTGAAAAGCGACACAAGCTACAATAACTTTTTATTCAACAAAATTTTTGGCCTTAATTATATCTACAAATTTGCTTGGAACCACTTTACACTGGCATGCGTATTTTGAGCTTAAATCATATAAAATAATGTTGAAAATAAACAAATTAAATTTTTGAAGAAACGTCACAAGTTGCAATGAAATGTATAATAACCATTTTTTTTGTATAGGATGCACACCTTTTTATAATTATAAAAACAAGACAATAAAAATATGTAAGTTTCAATACCAATGCATATTATGAATTGTGATAATAAAAATTTATTCAAATGATAGATTTTTCAGGGTAGCTGTGAATAAAAATTAGTGCAAAATAAGGAGCAAATATTGAAGTAATCAAGACAAAAATTTTTGTATATTATTTTGCAAAATCTGAATAAGCAATACCAGCTTGAGATACATAAATAAATAAAAAATACATTTAATATAATAGTGTTGAACATAATGTAGAAAAGTTCAAATTTTGGACAAAAGCGAGTGCGAAGCACGAGATACGTGATGATAATGTGTTCGTTAAGGCCAAAGGAGCTTTAACAAAAGAGAATTCACATTCACCAAATTACAGTTGTCAATGATTTGACCTTTAATTTTAAAAGGTCTGGGCGTAAATGTGGGGGAAATAGAAAGACCGAGCGCGAAGCGCGAGAACTAACAGACGCGCATCCTGGGCGCGCTCAAACTTGCGAGCCGCGCGCATAGCGCAATATGAGAATATGCCCACGCAGCGGGTAGATTTAAAAAAAATACAAAACGGTATTGGTAGGTCATGGGAACCCATAAAAGGTTCTTCAATAGGTCAATAGGTATTCCCAATTTGGAAAAAATTTTCCTCATATAAACAAGAAAAACAATGTTTCTTAAATTTCTAAATTGGTATTCTTAGATCGTAAGGGGTCATGGAAGCTTTGTTAATAGGTCATTTAACCGCGCTGAAGCCGCGAACAACATATTAGATACAGTATTATAGTATTCCTAATATCAAGAAAGTTTTTCTTATATAAGCAGAATGAAATTGTTTTTGAAAACTTCGTAAATCGGTACTAGTCGGTCATAAAAGGTTTAACAATAGGTTGACTGATGCTTTTTGAAGACGCGAATAAAGATAATGTAAAGAGAGATATAGTATGAAAGTAAATTTGAATATTTAAGTCATTACAAACTTCCCACTATTATGTAGCAATTTTTTTATATTCAAACGAAAATATTCTTTGAAGCAAAAACCATCGAGTTTAAAATATTTAATTCAAAAATTGAAATTGAATTTGTCAAATAATGATTTGAATCATAGACAAATTTAAATTTTAACATACCTATTATTACAACTGTGATTAATTTTAACAGGAAAATATTGTCCTCTCTGAAATCTAATTTAATAACTTTTTATATTAAAATCGCAAAGGAGGTAAAACTGCTATGAATGTTTCAATGTGATTATTAACTTTTCTAATAACTTATTGCGAGAATATATAGAAATGAGATCAAATGATATTTTAGAAATTGTTATCAGGCTCTTTTTGAATAACGAGCCTGAGTTTAAGCTTTTGCCTACAACAATTCTTCGAATCTTAATGCTTTGTTATTATATTTTCTCTAGTCCTCCTGAATTATAATGAAATAAAAATAAAAAATAATATTTTAGTTAGATATATTACGTTATTAGTTAGATTATTATCTTATGTGCCCATCAAAATTTATTTAAAAAACTATTCGATTGGTATGAAACTGATTTTCTAGGGGATTTTCGAGTCAAACCTTATACATTTTTGGACAAAAAGTTAAAATTGTAAATGGCCGAACCAATATGAAGATCAATATTTATTAAAAAAATTATCCAATAATGTATGCAAATTATTTTCTATGTATAAATAATCATGGGAACTGTGTAAAACCCATTTTTAATGGGTTTTCGAGTCACAGATTACTTATTTGAGGTAAACAATCTGGATGAACAATTTTGATTTCTAATTTTTTACTCAACATTTGGAATCTATGACCCTAAAACCCCATGGATAATGAGTTTTATACAAATAAATAATTCACAATTACAATAATTTCTAACAAATGTTTAAAATAAAAAATGCATATTAAATTAATGTAAAAGTAAAAAATTGTTAAAAAGTTTTGGAATCAAAGCACGATTCCTCGAAGGCTTAATAATAAATCAATACAAAACTTTATTATAATCTACTTCAATTTGTCTATATACCGAAAAAATACTGGATTTATTATTTTTAATGTTCGTATTTTAGCCAGTTTTCCAGTGCTTTTGTTCCACTGTGCTTAGTTTCGCAAGAATTCAAAAGGTGAAAATAAAGAAAACTTCTGTTATAACTACAAAACTGTTTTCTTTTCAGGTGGATGATAGAGGAAGATCACCCGGAGCGTCACGACGTCCAATATCTGCCGCAATCTCTGCCCCGCCTTTAAGTCCTGAGGAACCCGTAACACTGTAAGTACCGAAAAATCAAAAATTAAAATAAATCATTACACCTCATCTTCTAAATATTCCTTAAAAAACTTCCAGTATCATAAACCCGAGCTTTACGTTTCCCTTTGGCCCAAAAAGCCACTCAGACAAATTAGTCTCGACACTTCTGAGTGTTGCTCTTATACATGCGAATATTCTGGTTTCAACAATTGAAACACTCGCAACTTGTGTGTTTCTCTTGCCTGTATCCAGCATCTCGGTTCTTACGCTTAAAACGGGGTTGGTGATATTTATGCCGGTTTTTTATTGCGCTTTAGCCCGAGAGCAGAATGGAAACAATATGTCACCCGTGGGCGGGGGAGGTAAAGAGCAGGGGGAGGAAACGAAGTTCTTGTAGGCGGTA
Source organism: Andricus quercustozae (assembly GCA_932072015.1). Classification (NCBI taxonomy): domain Eukaryota; kingdom Metazoa; phylum Arthropoda; class Insecta; order Hymenoptera; family Cynipidae; genus Andricus; species Andricus quercustozae. Next base: position 4,047 of record CAKNWU010105528.1, on the reverse strand, counting down.
GGGCACTGGTGGCACCTAACGTTAATACTAACGCCATAGTCTTCGTACCGACCCCACCGCGACGTCATGATTTTAAACGAACAACCCTCACAGACACGAGGTTACGTTTTCCGGAATATCGCGCCGAATTTTGCCTTAAGGGGCCGCTGAAACGCGAATAACTGATTTTAGTTTACGACTTTCATATCAATTTTTTACTCTTGAAATTTCAATCTCACCTTGAATTTACAAATTTATACAAACTTGCATTTAGGGTAATTCACGTGTGTGAAATTCTTCCAAAAGTTTCAACTCAAACAGAGTCAAAATGCCATTACATTTGTGCTAACGTTTTGTTAGAGCTTTTGATTGTGTTTCTACACTCTGAACCCCTAAACAAAGAAGCTCCTTGTATACATATACATCCATGAACGCTGAGCCCTAGTTAAGCAATGAACACAGCAACACCGCATTCGCACTGCTTGCTTGCATCATGTCTCTCACGCGAAGAAAAATATTATTCTTTGGAAAGTTGTATATGTTCATATATGTATCTTTCTTTTTTAACCTAACTGGTAAAATCCGATTTGGTGCAACAATTAAAATGTCGCAATTTCACTCCTGCTCTAAGGGGATACATGCAGTGGATGCCCTGCCGGTACCTGCAAAAAATTCCCTGTTTGGACCCGACAACATTATTGTACATTATCACATTTTCAATAAACCTTTTATTACATTTTTGTTACATTATAACATTTTTATTTTTATTATTATTGTACATTGTATGTACATTATTGTAAACAACATTATTTATGTGACCAGTCACAGGGCTACCTTTCCGCCTTCCTCCCACGAAACGCCGGAAAGGGGAGGGGATTTAATAGAGTTACTTATGTGATCAGTCAAAGGGGTGCTTTTGCCTCCCCCATGAGACGTTGCAACGGCGTAAGGATTTTAAAAACTCTATTTCTATTACCAGTCACAGGGGTGCCTTCCTGCCTCCCACAAGACGCCGAAAAGTTGTAGGGGTTTAAACAACACTATTTCTGTGACCAGTCACAGAGGAGCATTTCCTCCCCCACAAGACGTTGAAAAGGGGTGGAAGTTTGACCAAAATTACTTCTGTGAGAAGTCATAGGATTGCCTTTCCGCCCCACGAGACGTTGAAAAGGGGAAAAGGTTTTGACCAAATTATTCATATGACCAGTCACAGGGGTGCTTTTTCCGCCCCTACGAGACATTGGAAAGGGTTAGGGGTTTAAACAACACTGTCTTTTTTAACAGTCACAGGGGTCCCTTCCCGTCCCTACAAGACGTTGGAAAGGGGTAGGGGTGTTTCCAACATTATTTCTGTAACCATTCAAAGAGGTGCCTTCCGGCTCCCATGAATCGTTAATCATAATTCTTTGAGTCGCAAATCACATGACCTTCCTCTAAAATGTATGAAAGTCCCTTCGGTATGCTGGTAATATGTTTTTGTACCGGTACCGGCAGGAAACTTTTTGCTGGTCCCGGCAGTCTATCCACTCCGATTGTGAAAATTTCAGGTATTAGGTCAAATGAGTGATATTTCGCGTGAACTATCTTAAGGCCTTGCCTCAACTCCAATTGTTGCAGGAACGTGACACTTCCCAAGTAGTTCGATCAAACAGAATGTTTTATGTTTTCCACGTTGCAAAAAAATGTCTGCTCAAGCTGTATAGGAAGGTTTCTACGTCCAATATATATACTGTTTAAAATAAAAGAGCCGCAAGAATGTTTTAAACATGCATGAAGTTGTTAGAAAGTTGAGCAATTAATAAAAATAATTGGAGGCAGGTATAGATTCTGACTTTCTTCTTGGCTGGAGTTTTGAATTCTTAAGTGGATCAGTGACGAATGTCAGAGGACAAATGCATATCGATTTCGACTGGTTTGCGGGGCATCATAAAATAGGGACGAAAGGAGGCGGTAAGAGAGCAAAGGCCATAAGTAACGGACCGTCTGGTGGAAAGAGCTCGAGGGCGAACAGTGATTTAGAGAAATTAAAACTTTAATTCATGTTCGGGTTCGCGAGGGACTCCCCTACCCCTTCTCCTTAGCGAATGCTATGGAACTCCCGTCGAATGCCAACCCTCGAGTAAATAGGAGAGCGAGAGCGTTGTTCCCATTGACACAGGTCCCCCTTGCTTCGGGGTGCACTAATAAAGCATCTCGATCCAAGCAACCGTTGGCAACCCTGTCGTATGATCTACGGACTAAACGACATTACGATCGAGACCAAATTCTACTATCGAATACATTCTTTGGCCCCCCCCCCCATCCCTAAATTTTACCTCAATTTCCTTTCCCATTCCTCCAAGAAAAATAGACACCAAAAAATATACTTAAAAAAATAATAGTGAAGATTTTCTCAACTATCAATTTAATAACATACTTTTGTATCAAGATTTCTGATATCTCTTCTAATTTAGAGTTTAAATTTAAAAAAAGAATCAATACCAAAGTATTTTATGCATAAAATAATTAAAACTTTTTTCAATGAAACAATTAAATTTATGTTAAATCAAAATTTAAATTCCTCTTCAAGGTCCAAAACTTAATCCTCATAATACATTTTTAGAAATTTGAAGAAAATTTAAATTCAGAGAATCAGAAACGACCAAATTTGAATAAGCACATTATCAAATACCGGTATCAAAAACAACATTTTTTATTTAAAATAATTGAATTGAATAATTAAGGGAGAAATCGTTTTGTAAGCTACATTATTTTTAATATAAGGGGCGTTCCTCGTCAAAGCCAAAACTCAATTAATCGATTTTGCTTATTTTTTCTTAGTTTGTGGTGTTTAGGGTACTAAATACTGAGGAAAAATGAT
>CAKNWU010105403.1:394-13356 GCA_932072015.1 Andricus quercustozae | reverse complement strand
ATCAATGTCACCACACGCATTATTTCTGACGGAGCTTCAGCTCATTTCAAGAATCGCTACCAATTTTTTGAATGTGAAAATTTAACATATAGCCGAAAATGGATTTTTTCAGCTACAGGTCACAGAAAAGGTGCCTGTGATGGCATCGGTGGCATCGTTAAGCATTTTGCAACGTTCAGGGCGAGCGGTCGAAGTCGACCGGATAGACGCGAAAGCCCGATTTCTCGGGTCTAACAACTCAATCATTAGCAATAATAACGCTCGGATTTTTTTTTTAATGGTTTCATTAAAAAGAGCAACTTAAAAACTATCGAAGGGTATAAACACCTCGATTTCGATTTTTTTAGACAAGCCCCCTTTCTTCGGCGCACGTCACATATAAGCATTTGAATAAAATATTCTTCAGTAATGTTGGAGTACACTTGCTGGGGAGTATTTTTTCGAAAAAAGACTTGCTGTACAGAAAAACAGCTTTTGATTGTTCTGGTATTTCTTTAATCGATTTTTTCTCTAAATGTATCAATTTTATCAAAAAATGATTAAGAATGAAAATATGCATCTGTCGAAGTAGAACAAACTTTTGTTTGAAACTTTTTCCTGTAAAATCAATATTAAGAAATTTTACCTGAATTTCCGGCAACTTTGCAGGTGCCTTAAAGCACTTTTCAATCCAGATAATTGCCTTAAAATTTACAGGTGCTCTTTATATGCCATCTTCTACATGTATATACAAATTTTCAAGTTATTCCGAGTCACTGCCATTAAACATGAAAATTCGCACCTTTGCTAGGTCGCCACCGCTCACCTCTTCCACTCTGACTTTGAAGGTACCCATTTTTACGTTCGTCATGGTAAGTGGAACCTGTCAGGTGAAAAATTTTCCTTTTTCCGATGATTAGACCATGTATGTCCATGGGCTCTTTTTACATATCTCCCTATGCTAAACAAGCTTTTTTAATAACAACTTAACAGCTTTTTATCACTTTTCTCATTAGTTTGCTAGAACATTACAAATTAAATCATTTCTCATTGACATTGTGAAGTCGAAAATGTTTAAAATCAAAAATTCCAAATTAAATTATGAACAAAAAGTTCTAAACGTTCAAGTGCACGATAACAAAAAAAATTTTTACGAATTTTTGTCTTCTGAAATTCTTTTTGGCAATCTAAAAATGCATTTCATGCAGAAATAAAGCCAATAAACTCGACTACAAAGTTGATAAAGGTAATATATATTCAACAAAGTAATAAGTCTAACAGTTAGCAGTCAACACCAGACGAAATTTGGTGATGTTCTGAAACATCGCTCTAACCCCTAAAACCCACCCCTATCGATAAATATTTTTCGAATTGGGAAAATCGACGAAAACAACCAGAAGTTAATACAATCTTAGGTATTTATTATCGTAAAAAATTATCCTTTTTGCTCCTCCGAATAATTCTGGCGGCCGAACACCTCGCTCAGATATAAAAAAAAAAAAACACCAATTCAGTACGTAGTTGATACATTTATGGTTATTTTATAGGCTGGAAAATTCCTAAAAATCATCCCCCGACTAATGGCAGTGGCCAAGCATCTCGCTTGAATCCCAAAAACCCACCCCCAGTGAAACCCAATTTTTGCAAATTCGGAAAATCGACAAAGACAGCCAGAAGTTAATACCATCTTAGGTATTTAACATTCTAAAAAGTTCTCCTTTTTGCTCCCCGGAATAATGGTCCTGGTTTAACATGTCGCTCAGGTATCGAAATCCCAACCTTAATTAATAAGTTCCAAACACTCAAAACAAACAACGACCCGCTCAGTAGGAAGTTAATATTTTTATGGTTATTTTATTGACTAGAAAATTCATAAAAATAATCCCCCGAAAAAACCGGACACTGAACTATTCAAATACTTTCGAAAAACAATCTGCAGTCAAAGTAATTAGCACGGCGAAAAACTTTCTGTCTGTAAGAAACAGTTAAAAAGATTTATATCAAAATGTTATACATAGCATAGATGCGGTCGCACGCGCGTGTGTAACATGTACACTGAGATTCATATATGCCTTCTATCCGGCTTGAAGTTAAGTTTCGAAAATATGAATTTCTATATAAATTGAATGAAACAATTGACTATTTACGTAGAAAATCATCGCTTTTTCGAAACCAAACTTCATACCGGAGGGAAGGCATTGATGATTCTCAGTGTACAACAGCTTGCCCGAGTGTGTGTGCGTGCTGGTGTTTGAAGTTGGCAGCACTCGCCTTGCTTGCTGGTTTCATTTTTCTTTTAGCCGCTTCTCCACTCGACCTTGGCTAGCCTCGGCGTTCGTCGGCTGTCGATTGTCGAGCTATAAAAGGCCTACCCGACTCCCAAGTTAGAAATGGCATGGGAGAGACTTTAGGAGGGGCAAGGAGAGTGCAGATTAGTTGTGTTGATGGCGGTAGGTGGCATTAGTATAGAAATGAAAAGAGCCAATAGGAAAGCGGATTGCGTGAAACAGTCGGCGGTGATATTTTTTGAATTTGACGTGGTTTGATTGAAGGTTATGAGTCAAAAGTGTCAAAATATTGTAAACCGTGAAAATATTTTTATTGAATTTATTCAGCGATGGATCGACAGAAATGTGTAGTGACAGGGTGTGCCACGAGGCAAGTACGTGGTAAACAAATAATCAATTCTCTCTCCTCATAGTATTAATTACTTTTATTAAATTTTAAAATACATTTCAGAATGTTCGTATTTCCATGATGTGGACTAATTATACAATAATTTAATTATTGCCCCACCACTCATATCTTCCCTTTCCATACAGTGCAAATATATTACCACGTTTCTACATTTTTTTATTATATTTTATTTCTTATTCATCCTTCCTTTTTTTCAGAATTGCGAATAAAATTCAACGTGTATTTATGACTCCGAGTTCAATATGCGTACATCAATGTTTTAAGTGGGTTGAATAAAATTTTAAATAACTAATAATTTGAAGAATTAAGGTTAAATTAACGAATTATTATTAGGAAAATATACTAAAATGATACAAAATACTACTTTTCTATTTTTCGAGTAATATTTCGGTAAATTAACAATAATTCTTACATTAATTTGAGATTTAAAATTTTATTCAACACATTTAAACCATCCATGTATACTATATGCACCTACACATTCAAGTGTAGTTCTGTTGATGACGGTAGGTGGCTCTGAATTCAGTCATTATATTAACACAGAGTCGGGTAGGCCTGAGCTATAATTCATTTATAGAAAGCTGCCACATTTTTAATGGAGTAACTTTTTTATTGAAAAATATTATCAAAAATTTTCATTTATACATTAGTAACCGCAAGTTTTGGAAAAAATCGTGAAATTACAATGACTTTATTTATTGACAGGAAATGTAACAAGTTTTCAGTAGAAACCCGTCCCCAAAAACCTCAAATGTCATTTTAAGTTTGAAATGTTCAATTTGAAACCTTATCAAGTTACAGTTCGTTAATTTTAAAACAAAATTTTAACAAAAAATGTTGAGTACTCAATTCTGTAAAAATAACAAGATAGAGAACAAATACGATTTTATTCAATATATGAAGAACCAAATTTTATTTTTTAAATGCATAATTAAAATTAATTATTATTGTGTAATTATAAAATGTTGTACTGCCATTGTTCATTTTTGAATAAAAAATGTAATAAAGTTAACAAAATCAATCAGCGTACTCGACAGTGTATTAAAATCTAATCATTGTGTGTAGTAATTACGCAAAAAAGGATCAGTGGATTGCGATCCAGTCATTTCCTGATCCATAAATCTTCTGATCCTAATCACATCCTTCTCTTAAAAAGTTGTAGTCACGAGATCTCGCATATATTGTTGTCAAAATCATGATTGTTTGCGACGACACTGCGACACACATTCGAAAATAGTTTAAATCTTGAGAAGATTTCGAACAATTGCATTTTTCAAGATTTTGAAAACATGAGTTTTTTATGAATTTTACCATGTTTCAAAAGAATAAAAAAAGTTTTAAGATTTCTGGAAAAATTTGAAATGATTTTCTATTTGGAAAAAATAATTTTCAAAGAATATTTCAAAAACATTCAAAAGATCTCGAAAATTATTAAAATAGAATTTGGACCGTTTAGGGCAATTTTCAAAAATGTTAGGAAAATTTCGAACCATTTTAAAAGATATTTAGAAGGTTTAGAAATTTATGCTAATTAAAAAAATAGGAAAAATTCCCATTATCACATTTCAAGAGAATAAAAAAATTTGCTTGAGATTCCTGGGAAAACTTCAAACGATTTTTTAGTTCGAAGAATGAATTTCAGGAGGAAATTAAAGAAAAAATAAGCATATTTAATGGATATTTAAAAGTTTTGAGAAGATTCAAAAATAATTTAAAATTTGAATAGATTATTGAAAAAATATGCTTATATGATCCGGCTCTAACCCTAATTAATAATAAATAATAACAGCGTGTCCGCTTTACCGCGGAACTGGAGAAACCGGGAAATTACCGAGAAATTACAATGAATTTATATGTTTACCTGGAATTTTACAAATTTTTAAAACAAAAATCTATACAATCACTTGAAATGTCAAAAATTTCATACCACATCATATAATGAAATTTGAAATAAGTTCCATTTCAAATATTTTTTAAATGAACGTTTTCATCATACCTCAACCAAGAGTCGAATTTTCGATTATATATAGGAACTGTAGTTCGAGCATCAAAAGTTGAACAATAATTAATTTTACAAGTCGATTTTGAATCAGTTATACCATTTCAATTTTCAAATAATTTCAAATTGTATTCAAATATTGTTTCAGTCTAAAATATTCAATTTTTAATCCATTGAATTTGAAAATATTAATTAGGAAAAAGATTAATTTTGTTATACTTAGCAATAATTTACTGTTCATTTAAAATGAGAAATTATGAATTAAATATTCTGAACTAAACAATTTGAAACTGAATTGTTTCAAATACAAAGTCTTGAGTCGTACAAATTTCAGATTACAATTGTAATTGTTCTATTTAAAAAAATGTTAATTCGTTAGTGAAATTGTTGTATTTTCATGTATAAATAAAAATTTAGAAATTATTAATTTAAAAAAAAATCGAGTAAGTTTAAAAAATATTTGCAAGTTTTGAAAAGACTCAGGAATACTTAACTTAAAGGTTGAAAAGATTTAAAAAAAATCAAACGTAGATTTATGCAGATTTCGAACACAAAAGTTAGAAGCTTTTTAAGCACTTTGAAAGGTTCCAGCGGAGTGAAAAAATTTGATTAAGATTTCTACGAAAATAGATAGTGATTTTTTATTTTTACAAATTAGTTTTAAGAAAATATATAAAAATATTTCCAAAATTGTCGAAAAAGAATCTGGAAGATTTTAAGGCGATTTTTTAGTTTTGCAGGATTTATAAAATGTTTAGGAAAAATTCAATTAATTTAAAAAATATATATTTACAAGTTTAAAACAAATTTCAAATATAATTAAAAATTCTAAAAGATTAACAAAATTTTTAATGTAGATTTTTCAAGATTCCGAAAGAAAATTTTGAAGCTTCTTAAGAATTTTAAATATTTAAAAAGATTTCGAAACAAAATCAAATTTTGATGTATAAACAACTATTAAACAATTATTAAATTGTAATGACCTTAAATTAAAAAAACAATAACTTCTAATGTAACAAGTGTGATGTTTTAAACAAAAGAATAATTGTTCAATTTTTAATTTTCTCACTTAAAATTGTATAATTTTGAAAGTTTACAAATTTAGTATTGAAAATGATAGCGTAGATTCATGTTTTGAAATTTACAATTTATAAAAGTTAAAAAGATTTTATCTTGCAGTTTGACGGCATTTAATTTTAAATTGCTCAATTGAAAAGTGTTAAAAGTTTCCATTTTTACGTGTACATTATTGAGTGTGTGAAATAAAAAATTTAAGCTTAAATTTTAAAAGTTTAAAATTCATAAGAGTTCCAATTTTAGTGTTTTAATTTGCAGTTAAGTTTGTATACCTTCATATAAAAAACTTGTTAGCTTCAAGAGGTTGAATCTTTTAATTTTTATCATCGAGAACAAGTTTTGGATTGGGGAAAAACAGGGAAATAACCGGGAATTTTTTTCCTCGATTAAAAGGGCCACCCTGTACAGAGAGAAAGTCCTATCTAAAAAATATTAAACATCTTTTGGGACTATAATCCCTCCAAATGTTGTAAACTTGGCTCAATTTGTTTTCGAGTTATTATAAAAAAAATGTTAGTGACACACACATGTCTACATTATCATGCAGATATTTTTTAAAAACCTTATTTTCGGACTCCTGAGTTCAAATTTTTCATCGTTTCAAAGCATTCTTTACGCGGAAATAATTAATTAATCTTGCATTGATATTAAAATGAATAATAAAATTTGTAAATCGACGCCTCCATTCAATATGAGTCTATGTGCTGACAGCGCCCTGTATGGGACTATTCCCTATGCTTATACACAGCGCATAGTCTCATACACGGCGCTGTCAGCACATAGCTTCATTTGGAATGTAGGCGTCGAAATAAGGAATTAACAAAATTTTAAGGCAATTTATGAAATGAATCAGTGTATTCGACAGTGCTTTCTCCTTACTCTTTCACACTTTCATAAATAATCAATTTCATCTCTTTCTTAACAAGACTTGCATCATCAATCGAGTGCGTTTAGTTTTCGATTTGAGGGGAAAAATAATTTTTGATGCAACATAAAAATTTGTTTAAAAAGTTTTTCAATTCATTAGTCGGGGGATGATTTTTAAGAATTTTCTAGGCTATTAAATAACCATAAATGCATTAAGTTCGTACTGAACTGTACATTTTCTTAAGTTTTTGGAACTTATTATTTAGGGGTGGGTTTTCGATATCTGAGCGTGATGTTTCGCCACCAGTGTTATTCGGGGGATCAAAACCGAAATTTTTTTACGATGTTAAATACCTAAGATTGTATTAACTTCTGGCTGATTTTCTCTATTTTTCCTAATTTTGAAAAATCGGGTTTCATTAGGGGTGGGTTTTTGGGATCTGAGCGAGATGTTTGGCTACTACCATTATTCGAGGGATGATTTTTAAGAATTTTCTAGGCTATAAAATAACCATAAGTGCATTAACTTCGTACTGAACTGTACATTTTCTTAAGTTTTTGGAACTTATTGTTTAGGGGTTGCTTTTCGATATCTGAGCAAGATGTTTCGCCACCAGCATTATTCGGGGGAGCAAAAAGGAGAATTTTTCAAGATGTTAAATACCTAAGATTGTATTAACTTCTGGCTTTTTTTGTCGATTTTTCCAATTCGAAAAACGTTTATCAATAGGGGTATGTTTTAGGGGCTGGGGCGAGGTTTCTCAACATCCAAAAATTTCGACTGGTGCTGACTCCTAATGGTTAGACTTATTACTTTGTTGAATATATATTAACTTTATCAACTTTGTAGTCGACTTTGCTGTCGCAGCTACGGAAATCACTTTAGGGTTGGGTAATTACCCCCCAAATTAAAATGTTGGCTATATTTTTGCATGAAATGCATTTTTAGATTGCCAAAAACAATTTCAGCCAAAAAAAATTCGTTGAAAAAAAAATTTTCATCGTTCATTTGAACATTCAGAACTTTTCGGTCATTATTAAAATATACAGGCTCAAATTTAAAGCATTAATAGTAGGGTAATATTAAGTATCAAATATTCAGAATCTAATAATATGAAGTTGAAAGCGTTTGTAATTACACAATTTTAAATTAAAAGCGTTTAGAATTGAATTATTTAAATTTGAAGAGTTTGAAATTAACTTATTTTAATTGAAATCTTAAAAACAAAGGGCTTATTTTTGGAACTTTTAGTGGTTCTGAAAATACTAATGTGTTATAGTGAGTTGAAAAAGAGAGAGTTTCAAATGTTCAGAAATAAACAGTTTCATATCTAAAAATGTTATAAAATAAATAAGTTCAAGTTGCATTGATTGAAAGCATTCGTGACTTAGCATTTTCAGATTGAATTATTCGAAATTGCCTGATTATAAATTTAAAACATTTAAAATGGAATACTTTACAATTTACAGCGTTTAAAGTCGAAAACTTCCAAGTATGATTCTAAAATTGGTTTAAAATTGTATATAATTTTAAATCTCGTTTCAAATTGAACACCAAACAATGTTTTCTTGCCGATGCTTCAATTTGAAACCGCAACATTCGCAGTAATTCTCTACATACACATTTCACACATAAGTATAAATATTAACGTACCTCATTGCATTTTTTAAATCATTTTTAAAAATTAATTTCATGGCATTGATTTTGAATCCTATATTGTTTCACTTGTGTGTTTCTTACTTTGATTAATTTAAAAAATACATACATATTATTTACATTTCTGGATACATGTAGAACACGTTGATTTCTTCAAATCCAAATTTCCAATTAAACCGTCACTTTTTCTACTCTACTAATATGCCTCTACCGCAAGCTGCAACTTTGCGAATTAACCGGAAGCTTCAAGAAGGAAATTTTCTTCACGTAAATCCCCGGGCCTGCAATGGGACTCCGGGGCAGCTTTGAAAATTTAACGGACCTCTGTTTCTAACTTGTGGAAATAGAAAGAGAGGTCCGTTCGACTTTCAAATTTAAAACAACCCCGAAGTCCCACTGATACAGTGAGTTTCTGGTGCCGTGAAAAATTTGGATTCCGATCGGACCTCTCTTTTTAACTTCTTAGGATAGAAATACAGCTCCGTTTGGATTCAAAACTTTTCACGGCACAGGAATTCTACGTAGCCTGAATATATGACCGTGATAGGACCACCCATTCCTATAGCTGTTCTAAATTGCATTGATTCGAATTATTGAAGAATTCTTTAATCATCGGATGCATCCGCTACTATTTGTCAAAGATGAATAAAATCGATTTGTGTCACTTACCACCTATAGTTTCCCAATAACTTCTTTAATGACGCAATATAAAATAATTTATGTGACTCCGCTGCATAAACGCGTTTTTATGCGACAGCGTAGAGTATCGTAATGCTGTACATTACGATACAGCGGACGACCACTCTTCACATTACACTGCGCTGTATCGTAATGTACAACATTACAATACTCTACGCTGTCGCAACAAAACTTGTAAATGCACATTCGTCACATAAAATAGTATATGCGCCAATGCGCACAATTCGTGTCTTCACGCGACTCGCTTACAATGCTCGTAGGACTTATCTCGCCTCGGCTTCGATCGTCCTACGAGAGTTGCCGCTCGTCGCGTAAAGACCCTAATTATGCCCCTTGGCGCATAATATACTATTAAATTTCTGCAGCTCCATATAATACTTTTCTAACAATATTTTACATACTTGAGGGACTAATCACGTAATTCTAACTACGCTGTTGTGATTATTTTCTCATAGTTTTACGAGATCAAAGCCTTAATTACATTGGCGTAACACTTGTGGTTAGCGCAGCCTGTATTCCAGCGCACTTGGCTCTCATACGAGATATATGAACTTTAATGAAGCTGAGGAAGCATTTAATAAGATTCACACCCATCATAGTAGTTACACCAGGGCTACTAGTATACATTTTTCTTCATTATGAAGATATAATTATTTAACAATAAGGGGGAAGGATAATGAAGAATTATAAATCCTGTGTGTGGAATTCCGTCTCTGGCTACCACAGTTAATGTATGGGAAGCTTGTACGAGGTTGATGGAAAAACTTTTGTAGTCCTGTTATTGATAAATGATGAATAAGTGGGGAAAGTATTACATACTAAATTAAAGCTGGAACATTCATTTTAAATATAGCAGTGCCATTACATGGATTATATTAGCCATTTATCCTATATTTTATACTTTTTTAACACGTTGCAATGTTATTCAGATAGTACTCTTCTGGAGAGAAGTGAATATTCACATTTTAAATCTTTCCTATGCGTTGTCAAAGGACACTGCGTACACATTAATAAAAACATATCAAAAACTGTTATTCAAAAATATTTTTTCATTTATACAGTGATTATTTTTCAATATATTGTAAAAATTGTACGAGCTCCGAACTGTGTCGTATTCATCATGCAACCGCGACAATCATTGCTACCAACTATCATAGACAAAAATGGTACGAATAAGTTTATTTGGTTCTGTTAGTAAATGGCATAAACTTGTTCATTCATTTAAATGTTGTTTAATTGGTAGTACTTACTTGTTTGTGCTTGTAACTTAAAAGCAGAAAAATTACTTTGATACCCAAGCCTAATCTGTCTACAACTTATTCATCTCGTATCGAATAGTTAGACAGTTTTGAAACCAAGAGTTTGATTAATCTAAGGTAAGAATGATAGTGAAATCTAGGAATTTTCCAGGAATTTCCTTGATTTTATTTTTTATGCGGGAAGTGAATTGCATTTCCTTATAATTTATCATTTTTATTGTCGCTTTAAGCTACTTTTTTCTTACTTAAAATTGAAAATTTGAAAAATGATTAAAAAAGAAATTCTTCAAATAAATTCTAATATTGCAATCGAACAAATTACGCATGGCGCAAGCCAGTATACATTGTATGTGTGCTTTTATCGTAAGAGCGTGTCATGCACACGCTGAGTACCTAGAACACATACGAGGGTTATCCCAAAAGTAAGTTTCCTTATTTTCTCATAAGAGAACTAAAAGAGGTAGGAAGCTGCGGAAGATCTCAACATTTTCGTTTGGATCTAGTGATAACACTAAAAATTTCAGGTTTCCAGGTTGCATTGTTTATAATCTATTGATTTGTAAACATGGCTACCTACCTTGAGCTCGGGTCCGATTGTGAAGTTCGTTCTCTGATCAAATTCCTGACATGGGGAGGTGTAACCGCCGGTGAAATTCATCGAAAAATTACTGCTTCTCATGGTGAAAGTGTCATGAGTGTTCAAATGGTGCCTTACATTTCATCTTCTTCATCCTCAAGCATCTCAAACAAGCGGTTTGCAGCATGCATCCAAACGTTTTTTTTTTTTTCATCAGACAAAGCCTTGGGACCCATCTCTCGCAGACTTTTGCCAAGTTCAGCTCATCTTGAAGAATTCGACCGACTGCAGAACGACTCAATTCAAACTTGGGATGAACCAATTCAACGATTTGGTCAAGGGTGCAGGGCTCGACGGGCGCCCGCTACGGGGCTCATCGTGGACAGAAACACGTCCTTCTGAGAAGAATTTTCGCTACTTCCGCACCATTTGAACACTCATGACACTTTCACCATAGGCAGCAGTAATTTTTCGATAAATTTCACCAGCGGTTACACCTTTCCACGTCAGGAATTTGATCACAGAACGCACTTCACAATCGGACCTGAGCTCAAGGTAGGTAGCCATGTTCACAAATAAATAGGTTATAAACAGTGCAACTTGGCGACCTGCAATTTTTACAGTGTTACCACTGGATCTAAACGAAAATCTTGAGACCTTCCGCAGCTTCCTACCTCTTTTAGTACTCTTATGAGAAAATAGGGAAACTCACTTTTGGGATGACCCTCGTATTATCCGAGTGTATTCTTACGATGTTGGCCGCGACCCTGTCCTGCCGAACGCTCCAAGGAAGATAGAGTCAATTGTCAAATTGTCCAAAACAAAAAGTGCCAAATTTTCTGGAACTACGATTTTCGGACAGCAGTCTCCGTTGCACACTCGAGGCCTGACATTGTTCTCCAAGACTTCGAGAAAGGAACTATATTCGTGATCGAATTCTTGGCTCCGTCCGAATACAACATCACTGCCAAGAAGAAAGAAAGGGAGGAGAGGTATCAAGACTTTAAAAGGTAGCTGCAACGACTGTACCCAAAATACTCGGTACTAGTAATTGTCCTTGTTATCAGTGCTCTCGGAGTTGCGAAAGTATCACTGGTTCGGAACCTTTAAGCCATACCCGCGTGCCGAAAATATGCCAAGGCACTTGCAAGATGGATGCTGAAAGCTGTCATCCTTGGGTCGCTTCATGTCCGCAAGACACGAGGGTTTCGCCGGCCTGTCGTTGTGATTTCGTCGTGCCCTGTGAGCGCCCATCTCACGGTCGTGAGACGTGGCCATAGGTGTGATTTACTGCGGTTCTACTGGGAGTCGGTATCATTTTTAGATGGCAGTTGCTCCCAGTAGGAGACGACTTCGTTCAGAAATGATGAATCGACGGCTGCACTGCAGAGTGATTCAGTTTTGGTTCTGTCCGTATAACGCTCCAGGATTTTTTCTACTCGTATACAGCTCTAAGTCATTTTTAGCAAAATTTTCAGGAGAGCCGATTAAAGTTGTAAATGTTTTTAAAATTCAGAAATGTGGTACAAAATAATGAAAACGGTATTTATAAATAGCTTACGTTATTACCTTAATATTATTAACAAAACATTTGCCAATAAAAATGTTTATATTAATAAACATGTTATAATTAAGCAATGACTTGTCCCCATGGTTAATCATTTTTATTATTATTTCGAGTATCCAATAGAATAAATACTATAATTCTCTGGAAGTAGCATTCCAAGGGATGAGAGAGCTTTTTTATTTAAATATTGGCTTATTTATATACGTTTCATATATTTAATATGTTTTTTTCCAACAATTCGTAGGTTATATCATTCTCTTCACCAATGTACCAAAATTGACAAAATACTGTAGAAAATAAATGAAAACGAAATTATAAGATTAATGAGATTTATTTTGTAATTATAAAAAAACATTATAAGCACTTCAAACGCGCAGCGAAAATTAACCTCAAATTCACAAAGCATCACGTGGTACTTACAACCCACAGGGTGGTCAACTCTTATGAAGATCATATATTTTGAAAAATCTAGTATCAGGGTTATAAAGGTACACATACGAAACCTTAATTATTGAAAAGTTGTATAATTTAATTTTTAAATATAATGCATCATACTGAAAACTTAAATCTTCACAAATTTCACG
>CAKNWU010105369.1:781-15398 GCA_932072015.1 Andricus quercustozae | reverse complement strand
TTTAGTTAATTCTCCGTTGGCATTCTCGCAAAAGAGGAATTGTTTTTCGAGTCTTTCGCTTCCGACAAAGTGTATCATTATTTTTAGTTCCACTTTTTCAATAGGAGTTATGAGAGGATCTATTGCGTGCAAACGTACTCTCGTTAATTTCCGGTCTTTGCACATTTGACTCTTTTCGTCAAGGAGAGTAAGCCACTTAATCTCGTAAAAGGAAGGTAGAAGAATGTAATCTTGTTGCGGTCGCTGAATCCAAATACGATGTCAAAAAAAAACCAGCACATCAGGGTTCCGACATAAAATATAAAATAAATAAACTTTAAAAAAATTATGAGTTTTCATGAAGTTGTGTCAGAGCCCAGACGTGCTGTGGGTTTTCGGACCTCGGATTCGGATTCAGCGACCCCAAAATTGTATAAGAAATATGGTCTGACCCCCGCACTTGAAAAAAATGTATGAGGTTTTATGCGGTTATGTCAGAACCCGGACGTGCTGGGTTTTTTTTTTACCTCGGATTCGGATTCAGCGACCCAAAAAACATAAAGTCAACATGGTCTGACCTCCAGACCCGAAAAAATATTTTTTTGGTGTGGCTGCGTAATTTACCTTCAGCATTCGGTTTTAAAATTGTGTTGTCTGTTTTATTCTTCTGCCAATTAATAAATCTCTCGTAAAGTAAGATGTTCAGTTCTTCATCAACCGCATTCATAATTGGTGGTTCAATGCTGACGTGTCAACCTGCAGGACTATTTGGTTCCATAGATAGGTCTATGGGTTCACTGTCGTTTAAACTTTCATCAGTTGTTCGTCATTTGGTGCGACTGTGTCTTCTGCGGTTTGGCTCTGTGCTTTTGAAAGTTCTTCATTGCGAATCGGTAGCACTCTCGACAAAGCATCAGCTGCTGTATTATCTTTCCCGATGCAGTACTCAATCACATAGACATGTTCCTCGAGCTTATGTCTCCACCTGAGTAGTTTCGAGGAAGGATCTTTAACGTTAAAGAGCCAAATCAGAGCCTCATGATCTGTTCGAATTTTGAACTTGCGTCCATACAAGTACTGTCTCAGGCACTTTACTGCCCATACGATGGCTAAGAGCTCTTTTTCAGTAGTAGTATAATTTTCTTCAGCTTTATTAAGTACTCTGGAGATGTAACATACCGCATGTCCGTCTTGTGACAAAACTGCACCTAGACCCTTATTTGAAGCATCAGTAGTTAATGTAAACTCTTTTTTAAAATCAGCATACCGCAAGTCTAAGTCCAAGTAAAGTTTACTTTGCTTTTTGTTAGTTCCGTTAGGGGTTTGGCCTTGCTGGAAAAATCTTTAATGAATCTTCGGTAATAACCGGTAAGTCCCAAAAAAGATTTTACTTCGGTGGCCTCACTGGGTCTCTTGAAATTCACGACAGCCTCGAGTTTTTTGGGATTAGGTTAACTCCATCCTTAGTGATGACGTGTCCCAAGTACTCAAGTTCGGGTCTTAAGTACTCACATTTA
This sequence comes from Andricus quercustozae, assembly GCA_932072015.1. Taxonomy (NCBI): domain Eukaryota; kingdom Metazoa; phylum Arthropoda; class Insecta; order Hymenoptera; family Cynipidae; genus Andricus; species Andricus quercustozae. The sequence goes on along the minus strand of CAKNWU010105369.1, from coordinate 13,902 downwards.
TCGGGCTGCAGTCTGAGTCCAGTCTATCTCAGCCTTTCAAAGATGGTGACCAAATTCTGATTATGTTCCTGTAATTTGGATTCAAAAACCACAATGTCATCGAGGTACATGAAACAGATTTTGCCAATTAATCCTTTGAACGCAGTATCCATCATACGTTGGAAGGTTACAGGGGCATTCTTCAACCCAAATGGCATACGTTCGAATTCGAAGTGTCCTTCTGACGTAGAGAAAGCTGTGTATTTGTTTGAGTTTTCTTTCATAGGTATCTGGTGGAATCCGGATGTCAGATCAAAGGCTGAAAAGAATTTCGCCTTTCCCAGATGGTGCAAGATATTATCAATAACTGGGAGTGGGTACGCATCTTGATCTGTCTTTTCGTTCAGCTTTCGGAAGCCTACTACAATTCTCCACTTTTTCTTACCTGAAGCATCTGTTTTTTTTTTTGGTACAACCCATAATGGAGAACTGTACGGTGAATCGAAATCCCTTACTACCTTCTTGGTGTACATTTCTTCCACTTGAGTATTTATTTCTTGCTTGTGACACTCCGGAGTTCTGTAGGATGTGTTGTTTATGATCTTTTCATCTTTTATAACAATTTTACGTGAAGCTAAGTTTGTACATGGTACTGGATCTCCTGGAAGCGAAAAAACATCATGATAATACATGGATTTGTTCTTCCGTGATTCATGATTGTATGCATTTAGTTCTAAATTCCTGTCGGAGAGATTAAAATCATACTTGTATAGAAAGGGTATTCCGATTAATCTGTCTTCAGGTATAGGAAATTCCTAAGGCACTATACAAAAAGATGATCTTTATCGAGGTATTTACAGTTAATTACCCGTGAAGATAAATGCGTGTCGTTTCCCATATAAAATTCCTTATATCAATTTTCGGTGGGATGTTTCCGGTTTAAAAGATTTTCTTGCTCCTCTTGTTGAGTTTCCTCGTAATCTTTTTCCTCCTCAAATTATTTTTCGTACGTGCCACACACTCTGTGGTGGAAGATTGAGGTTTTTGCCTGACTGAAAATTGTTCTTCCGGTAACACTGGTTTTCAGTGTGACCGGATGACTTACAAAAGTTGCAAAATAGTTTTCTTCTATCGGCTAGTGGCATAGACTGGTTTGGGGTTTTATTGTTCGAGATACCAGTCAGCTGAGGAAAAGATTTCGATGGCGCATGTTGAGGGGGTCTCCTGCCCGTCGGAAGTATAGTGGCTTTTCTCGACTGCTGCTTTTCCCTAAACCATACTTCTGCTTCGAGGGCTTCCTGCTCTGCCTCGTTCAGGCTCGTGGGGTTTAAGGGGCGGACTTGGATTCCTAGTTCTTCCCGCAGATTCATGATATACTTTTTAATAGCCGACTTTTCCTCGATTTTTAACGCTAGTTTTTTTTCGACTAGCTAACGGAATGTGTTCACGCGTTTGTCTTGTGAAGGACGGCGGACGGACCTGTGTGCCGTTTTCCGGGTTTTGGGTGACGCGATTGTCTGGCGAAGTCTGTACGCGTGGTGGTCTCGTGAGGGACAACGGTTGGACCTGTCTTTGTTCGTGTGGCGGAGAGGACCCTGCGTTTGGCTGCTGTGCAGGAAGGGAAAACGAAGTGTTTTGTGGAGAAGAATGCGGAGGAATGTGTCGTGACGAATCCCTATTCTTATCCTCGTCGTGCGATTCGTCTTCGGTTTCGAGCATATTGCTGTGCTTAGCCAGTTTTTCAATTTCTTCTTCTCTCTTTCTATTTTCTTTGTCCAGAAGTAGAAGTTTTTCTTTCATAATCGACTAGTTTTGTTCGACTATCTCCAGTTTGGCCAACATTTTAATAAGGATCTCGGATGGGGGGAGTTGCTTGGCATTTGAAGGAACATCGATAGGATCGGCCATTGTAGGGATATTAATGGAAGGGTTATAACTTAAATGGTCTTCTGAATCGTTACCGCTCTCCTCCGTAGAGTGTGAGATTTGACTTCGATATGTTTTAAAATCCAGCGTGACTATAAAAACCTATCTAATTTCGCAATTCAAATAAACCTGTAGGTAATGTACGGAGGCGCGCGTGGACCGAAAAATACTACTTCTTCGCCGAGTCGCGGATCACACTTAGTATTACGGACAAAAAATATACTTAAAATTAAATATTCTTTGTCTATTTTGATATTACTTACAGTGATTGCATTTTGTAGGTTTGCGGCGATGGTCTTTGTGGTGTACAGCTAAGTGGTCGTGAGCGTTGTTGTCGGCGTTATCGGCGATCTCGAAGTGTGGACAGCAATTCCAATCGGTGCTAGCTTGGCTAAGTGACGTCTCCCCTTTTTAGGACTCAGGACCTCAGGACTACCTCCTAGAGTTACTTTGTTCACCCTAATCGTTGGTTTTCCCTTGTGCCTATTCGCGGTCAAATTAAAATTTGATGGCGAATATATGGCCAAAAGGAGAATTTATTCAATAGTATTTTATATTTACGACCGTTTTTAATTTCTGGAAGCTTGGACTTCTTGAAGTTCCCGGGCTTCTTTTGATCCCAGCACAGATCTCGTAAGGTCAGTGGAATCCTGGTAGGATCGCCAAAATGTGTAGGCGCAGGGTTTCACAATAGAATCTTTCTATTGATTCACAATCACTTATGATTTTCCACTTAAACCAATCACTTAATTCACAATATTTGTTAATCACTAAATTCCAAGGGTTTGGGCTCCGTAGAACTAAACACACGGAATAGAGTTTCAATAGTTTATTTTCAACACACGGTCGGAGTAGAACTGACGCCCCGAGCCTAGGCGTTACATGCAGAGGGTTCGCTGAAGGGCTAGTTTAAGGGTAGTGGTGGGACAAAGGCCCATCTAAAATAGTTTAAAGGCGGTGAGGCAAAGGCTCGTCTCACATAAGAAAGAAAAACGATTACTTTCTGTTAATTAATGCCTAAAGTATACATATGCTCATATAATTTATTTATAAAATCAGAAAATTATACCAGACAACAAATGTTCATGATCAAATATGATCCTGTCGATAAAATCAAGCAATTTCAACTTACAAAAATATACTTTGCAAGCAAAATTTCCATGATATTGACATTTGGTTAATATAATTTTTTTATAACAATTAGACTCGATATCCTATTGATTATTTATATTCTTTAGATACTTTTACATTGATTTTAATCGCAAATGGGATTAATTAAATCATTTATTTGAAGATAAAAAAAATAATTAAAAAATGTCTCATTTTCGCTCTTTGTTTATTTATATAAAAAATAGAAAATAATGAAATTGTAACAATATAATCCATAGACACTCTTATGCAACTATTGCTGATCACTTCTAAAAAACAATTATGAAAATCGGTTGAGAATTGTAGGCTGCAGGTGATTTTGAAAAGTAAATTCCCGATTAATCCCACTGTGCAATGGGAATCTCTTGGCATCCCTTCAAATATATTAAAATCCGTTAAAATATATTAAAAGGCATAAAAATTCATCGACATCCCTTAAAATCCCTTCGAGTGTTTTGAAATCCCTTTAAATCTTTGCAATTCCATAAATATTCGCTGAAATCATTTAAAATTCGTTTAAATACTTTCGTATCTCTTGAAGTCCTTTAAAATCCCGTAACTTCTTTTTAAATATTTGAAAATCTCCTTAAATCCTTTCAAATTAGAGGTGCATGCTGATCATTTCCAAAGTCGAGATTTTCCCGAAAAATAATCCGATGAAATTCAAATGTGATCAATGGAGAGCAAGAATTTGTAATCGCTTAAAATCTTTTGAAATCTCATTTATAGTGAAAATGACACAGTCCTGCGAGGGTCAGTTACAAAAATGACAGTTGATGAACCTTGTAGATCTTTTGACGCTAAAAACGAACCCCGCAGCAGAAATTGTCTAGCACGTCAAGTTTTAGAGTAACTTTTAGTCAAAAAATGGCCAAAATGGCCATTTTCCCCATTGAACCTAACTTCACTCCAAAACCTGACGTACTAGACAATTTCTGCTGCCGGATTCGTTTTCAGCGTCAAAAAATCTATACGATTCACCTACTGTCATTTTTGTAACTGGAAAACACCTCAAATTTCGGAGGCATGTGTAATTGATATAATCTTGATATATAAAGCAAAAATATACAATCTTACTTAAGGGTCTAAACTTTCAAAAATCATCCTTATACTTAATGGAATTACCTTTATACTTCTAAGATGTTTTCATTCTTTGTTAATTGCAGCTATCCACTTTCCTCCTTATATGGGTGATTTTCCACATACAGGGCACTTTTGTGTCTCGGACCTCTAGTAACTAAACTGAATAGTGTTTCTTCAAAAAAACTTGGCTAACTTCTTCATTTTAGCACAATGCGATATCTACATAAAAAATATAAGGTCACATCGTCTTATGTCTTAGCAATATGCTCCCAAATAATCGAAAAGTGCCTTTTTGGGATGTCTCCACGTACGCGGCACCAAGTCTAGAGACGTGTATTTAATACATAGTGAATTATTTTTGAACTTATAATTGATAGTTTGAAATGTTGACTCAAAAAATATAAAATTCATAAGAAATATTTAAATTTATCTGACATATTAGCAGAGAAAATTTAATTATACACGTGTCTCCCTAAATGTTTTCGATGGCTACGGTAAACGAACCTCCCATGCCTTTCATCAACTTTTGATCATTTTTCAGGTCTTATCTTCTCACAATATCTAGAACAAAAGCCTCACTACTCACTCGTCAAAACTTCATAAAAAAAAATTAAGAACTTTTTTTGCAAACTGAAAAAATGTAAGCGAAAATGTGGCGTATTTTGATTAGTAACGGATACCGTACCTGATAAGAACTTTAATATTTCGTAATAAAAATCAATGAAAAGATGAAAATTCCATGTAGCACATAATGAAGGAGTTTTTGTCAGAAAGATTTATTTGTTACTTTTCCTTTCAAAGCGTAAAAAGCAACTTTGTATGGTTTTCGGATACCGTAACATCGAATACATGACCTGCGTTTCGCTGACAGGGACGAAACGGAGCTAATCAACGCACTTTTCCAAATAATTTCATTACAAATTCACGTCAATCGAGAATTACAATTTTTGTACCTGCAAGTACTGCACACAAAAAATAAAGCGATTAAAGGGTTAATAATTATAAAAGAAATAAACATATTATATTTAATAATTTTGTTCGCTCCACGGCCCTGACTTTCTTCAGAGGTTATGTTTACATCGGCTTTCGGTCTACTTGCTGTCAAACGCAGTTTCGCGTTCGTGTTGTTTGTATCATTTGTGTTTCATTGATGGATTTCGAGATGGATTCTATATCTCAGTATTAAGAATACGTTTCACAATTAAACTTTAAGCCTGAAATAAACCTGAAATTAATCAGAATGGCACGCTATAAAAGTAAACCATCTGACTCTCAGAATATTAATGAAAAACAAAAATTGTCAAAAGCAAGAAGAGCCGAGCAAGCTAAAATTCTTTCTTGTCACGTATTATACTTTTACACTTATTAGGTTTATAATTTAGAATAATAATCAAAAAACTAAAAAAAATATTTAGAATTTTAAAAAAATATTAAATTTTAGAAAAACTTTGCATTTTTTAAACAAAACTAGTCTTCCCTGCCATGTTACGTTGAATGTGTTAATATTTTAAATTTTACTTTACATACAATCAGAGAAAATCACCCGGAAAAGCAAAACTTGAAAACGTTTTTATATACTACAGGTCCTTCAAGTGAGAATTACGAGTGAATATTTATATGGCCCCTTTCTTTAAGGCCAATGAACCTAACCATTATGAAGAAAAAAAAATATCCAAAAAAAGTTGCCCTTGCCAAAAATTCCCTGTCTGTGGAGAATCACCCATATATATGGATTTAATTTTCTTACTAGATTCTTTAATAATCACAGAAAATACTAAGGTTTCTATTAGAACCCAGTTTTGCTTCCTAAGGAGGTGCTACAAAAAAGGAACCTCTCTTGCTGAAAAGGAACCCAAAACGATGAATTTGTTCCAAAGAAGCCGCCAGTTGGACCTCCAAAGCAACCCAATTTTAATAGACAAGTTTTCCAAAAAACATATTTTTCGCTTTGCCTACTTGAACAGACATAATTTAATGAAGAGAATTAATGTAAAAAATATTATCAAAACATATTATTACTTTTTTTTATTTAATGACTTGATAAATATTATTTTGTGGGTCATGTAGAAAACTTGTGAACATAAAGGTGTTATCATATGCATGAAACTTTTCGTCTTAAGTCATCATTCGATAACTGTAAATTGATGTCCCGAAATCCTAACTGCTCTATTCAAGTGTTCTCCAAAGGAACCTTTTGGGTCTCCACAGGTTTCTATTGATGTTTAATTTCTAAAAGATACCGACTTTGATTTAAGACGGTATTTTGGTGAACCCTAATTTTTTCTGTGATAATTAATATATATTAAAGACTCCTTTCGTCGGCGACCGAAGGAATAAATAAAATAAAAAGTAATTTTGCTGAAAGTCATTTTTATTATGCGATGACTGTGTTTATGAATCCAACTTATCATTGTTCTTGTTAATGAAAGAGCATAAGATAGAACGACATAATGTGAAAAGATGGATAGATCACTCAGAAAAAAAATCCGCTTCTCCCAACACGATGCGTCGTGTTGAGAGTTTTCGTTTTGTCGTAACACGACGATCGTGTTAGCACAGCACGTTGCAAGTTTTGGGAGAATACTTCTTTAAGTGTTACGGGAAAACGGAGGGATCGTGTTGTGGCAACACGGTCATCGTTTTGAGACGTTGAACGCAAAGAAAATGAAAACATGAGAGAGAGCCACTGCGTTCTCTAAAGTGGCGAGGCATACCCTCCAGTTGTTCTCCTTTGTTTTGGAAATTGCAAATTTCTCGCATTTGCACCTTTTTCTATCTGCCCTCTTTTTTCGAAAAAAGAGGTCGACAGGAGTATTCGATGTTTCATAGAAATATACGATAATACTTTGTCCAACACTCGCGATGGAAGCGAGTACTGTAACGTCATCGCTTGAGGAATCAGCAACTTTGTCATCTCGAGACGAACCTCCGAAGTCGCATTTACATCGCGGGTATTGGACAAAATAATTTACAATCACAAATTCCAATTCAACAATATTTTATTACTAAAATTAAAATTCAGAAAGATAAACATTAAAATTCGTTACAATCGTTAAATTTCAACACAGGAAAGTTTAAATTGCAATTATTGGAATTCGTACAATTTCAAATTACAATTTCTACATTACTAAAACCAAGCGGGTGAAACTGAAAAATTACTAATTTAGAGCACTTAAAATATAACAAATTGAAATTTTCAATATTTGGACCTGTTCAGCTTAGATTTTAGACTAAAAAATTTGAAAATTTGGAATATTTTTGCAAATTGAAACTTAATGTTGGTTGGTCAGGGAAAGTTAGGGTTTTTGAAAAAATGGAAAAATTCAGGGAATTTCTGTAAAAAGGTCTTTGAGTAACTGTCAAGAATGACCACGGCTGCCACACAGTCACTTTTAGTCGCTTTTTTCAAATCACTTTTGAGTGACTGTTTCCAGATCAAGTCCCTATAGTCACATTTAAAAATGAAAAAGTCACTTCAGTAACTTTTATTTTAATAAATTAACCCTTGGGTTAGGCACTATTGAATATACCTGTTTCTGAATTAAAAAAAAAAATTGAAATCTTTCAGGGTAATTAAAAAGATTCCAAGGAATTTTCCATTTATTTCAATAATTTTAAGGGATTTTAAAAGATCCTAAGACATTTTTAAAAACTCCAAGGAATTTTCAAGAGCTTTAAAAAGTTTCAACGGATTTCACAAGATTTGAAATATTTAAGGGTATCTTAAATGATTCCAAGGAATTTTTCATAGCATTCTATCATTCGAATGGATTCCAAGGCGTTTGAAAGATTTCAAAGGATTATAAATATTTTAGAGTATTTGCAAAAATTCCAAGAAATTTCCAAGATTGTTTTATTCAGTCGTTGCTGATTTGAACTCTGTCGTCAATACTCGTCGTGCCGGATGTTTTTAATTCACTTTTCATATTATAAACCGCGCGCGAATCACTGTTGAAGGGATTAAACTTGTTAGTCGGCCTAAAAAATAACATTTTGATCAAACAATCAAAATCAAATAAAGCCATCTTCATCGTGTCTAAAAGAGATTTTTCAACACTTCTCTGCTCCAAAGCAAAGAGTAAAATAAAAATTTATTTACCGTACATTCTGAAGATTTAAATTTCAAAGAGTTTGCAAATTTTCATCATGTCAAATTTTTTCATTATGGCGACTTAACCAAAAACTATTGTTGGATTTCAGCCTTAATAACAATATAGATTGTTTTTGTTTAGACGAATCCTTATTATTGTTATTAATAAAAAAATTGTGTTTATCTAATTTATTTACATTTCACTTTCAGTTTTCAATCAATTTATAAATTTTCACAAACATTAATTACAAAATTTGACTCATACATTTTCAAGGGTGAATAGAAAATATTTCAATTATAAGTCAGGGAGGCCGAAAAACTTAATTTTCAGAACTCCCTGACCTTCCCTGATTAATTTTTCATTTTCCTTATCCATTAATATTTCAAGAAATAAATTCTAATCTTGTAACATTCTTGATATAAAAAATTGTATAAATGAAATAAAACAATTTTACATTTAAATTTATAAATTTTTTATTTATTATTCTCAGGGCTGCCACGGCCTAATTTACTTAAAAATAGTGAAAAAGTGATCTGTGTAAACCCTGAAAGTGACTTAAACGCACTAGTGTTCTTTTGACTCACACAGAATTCCAAAGAATTCGATTCATAAGACCTCAAAACAATTCAAGTTAAGTTTAAAAAAAAACCAAATGAATTGGAAAAAATGGAAAAAATTTAATTGATTTCAGGGGACGACTGAAAAATCTCAAAAAATAAAATTCCCGACACTAAAATTCTGAGTAAATATTTTTTTTCAATTATTGTTATTTTAAATTCAAACAATAATTTTATAAACTTTAAACATCAAACATAATTTTTTGCCGGGCAATTTTCTGTCGGGAATTTTAAAATTCGATAATATTATAAACTGTTCGGGAATTTTATTATTCGGGAATTGTCCAATTCGGGAATTTTATTTGTCAATTTAGATAAATTAAGGAACATGAGAAAAAATTCGATGAAATTCATAAAAATTAAAGGCCACAAATTACTTCAACTGACAAAATTTGAAAATATAAAAAAAATTAATTGAATTCAGTAAGTTTGAAATGAGTTTAGAAAAATTCAAGGGTATTGAAAAGAATTTGAGGGAAAGACTAAGAATTCAAGATCTATTTAAAAGACTTCAAGATGAAATAAACAAGAACTTAATAAAAATGCCTTGAGTTGAGTGAATTTAGAAGAATTCAAGTGAATTACAAAAATTTAAGAGAATTGAAAAGTATTTAAAAGAATGAAGGATAAATTAAAACGAACTGAGAGTGAATTTCAAATGAAATATTTTATAAAATTCCGTGAAATTCTATAGAATCGGATATTTCCTCAAATACTGCAAAATGTGTTAAAATACCTCGAGAACTTTTAAATTCCCTCGAAACTTTTTGAAGCTCTTGAAAACGCCTTGGAATATTTTAAAATGTCATAAAATATTTCAAATCATTGGAAGTTATAAAAATACCCTAAAATCTTTCAAATCTTTTGGAATCCTTTCAAATTATTGAAATCAATTGAAAATTACTTGGAATCTTTTAAAATAGCCTAAAATATTTCAATTCCTTTAAAAAAATTTGGAAACCCATCTTAAACGTCTTGAAAATTTTTTGAAATTTTTACAAATACCCTAAAACATTTCTAATCCTTCGAAATCGTTTAAAATCCCTTGAAACTTTTTCAAGCTCATGTAAAATGGCTTGGAATCTTTTAAAATACCATTAAATATTTCAAATCCTTTGAAATATTTTGAAATCCTTTGAAACTTTTTAATACTCTTGCAAATTCCTTGGAAGTTCTAGAAATACCCTCAAATATTGCAAATCTTTTGGAATCGCTTTAAATTATTGAATTATGTTAAAAATTCCATAGAATCATTTAAGTTACCCTAAAATATTTCAAATCTTGTGAAATCCATTGAAACTTTTTAAAGCTCTTGAAAATTCCTTGGAGTTTTTAAAAATGTCTTAGGATCCTTTAAAATCTCTTTAAATTATTGAAATAAATGGAAAATTCCTTGGAATCTTTTTAATTACCCTGAAAGATTTGAATTTTTTTTAAATTCAGAAACAGGTATATTTAATAATGGCTAACCCATGGGTTAATTTACTTAAATAAAAGTTAATAAAGTGACCTATCCATTTTAAAATGTGACTATAGGGACTTGATCTGGAAAAAGTGACTCAAAAGTGATTTGAAAAAAGCGACTAACAGTGACTGTGCGGCAGCTGTGGTCATTCTTGACAGTTACTCAAAGAGCTTTTTACAGAAATTCCCTAAATTTTTACACTTTTAAAAATACCATAACTTTCCCTGACCAACCAAATTTCCTGACTTTTCCCAGATTTCCAGGTTTTCATTGATCTGCGGCCACCCTGTTAAGTGCTTTAAGTTAGAAAATTGCGAATAAAAAATGCTTCGAAATTAAAATTGTCCAACATTAAGTTTCAATTTGCAAAAATATTCAAAATTTCTTAGTCTAAAATCTAAGCTGAACTGGTCCAAATATTAAAAATTTCAATTTGCTATATTTTAAATGCTCTAAATTAGTAATTTTTCAGTTTCACTCGCTTGGTTTTAGTAATGTAGAAATTGTAATTTGAAATTGTACGAATTCCTCTTTCTGACCTCTTTTTTCGAAAAAAGAGGGCAGATAGAAAAAGGTGCAAATGCGAGTGACTTGCAATTTCCGAAACAGAGGAGAACAAGAGGAGGGTATGCCTCGCCACTTTAGAGAACGCAGTGGCTCTCTCTCTCTCATGTTTTCATTTTCTTTGCACTCAACGTCTCAAAACGATGACCGTGTTGTCACAACACGATCCCATCGTTTTTCCCCAAAACTTGCATCGTATTGTGCCAACACGATCGTCGTGTTACGACAAAACAAAAACTCTCAACACGACGCATCGTGTTGGGAGAAGCAGATTTTTTTCTCAGCGTAAAGACAAGGAAACGAAATGTACAATTATACACCCTTTCTGAACTCTAAGTGAACGTCTTCATTCTCAGTCTTAATTAATTTGAGCAGCCAAATCCCATGCAATCAGCAGGCTTCATTGTCAAACACTCTCCATATGCTTCAAGTGAAAAGCCACTCGACTTCACAACGTAATATCTTTAGAGCCAAGAACAGATCAGTCGAAGAAGCACTTACTTGCATACAATCTGGTCCCATAATCATTCACAAGAATATTATCACAGATGTTATCACAGTTAATTTTCTCTACAGGCAAACATGAATTTTACTGATTATGTGTAACGTGCATTAGGTTATTAAAAAGTAATGACTCATCATCTGCTATCGCAAATACTGAGTATCCAAATTCTAAAAAGTGCATGACTGACCTTATGAAAACACTCAATACTGATTTAAACAAATAAAATATGATAAATTATCGATTGTTCGATTTACTTTTAGAAAGCGAAAATATACATTTTTGTTAGATGCTAAAGGGGTGTCGATCAGCGCAAATAAATATTGAAGATGTTAATTTAAAATTTCGATATCATTTACCTATTTTTTGTAATAATACTTATTGAAAATGATTATTGGCGAAAAAATATACTAAATGATTGCAATTGAAATGTAACATTTTGAGTATTTATTCACACTTGCTGACACCGCTTCAAAATGTAATATTTTATTTAAAAATCGAAAATTTTGGTCTACATAGACGGAGAAAAATGGATAGTCAAAATTGAAGTGTCAAAATTTAGATGGTCAGTTTGATCTTCTAGATAGTACCAAATACCATCCAAAAATTTTTCTTCATAGTCATAGAGACCATAATTTTATAGTCTTTTTGAACATCTACGGGTGATTTAGACTCACTATCGGTGTAGTCAATTCGACACTCCAGAATTTCAAACAGAAGTGGCTGCATCACGATCCCTATCGAACACCGAGCAAACACACCCGAAACGCATTTTTGGAGCGGCTGACGTTAAGTGTTACGTTTGCCCTGTTACACAACATTTTTAATTAACACAAACCACTTGTTGATACTTCAAACATGTGTCGAGAGTCGATAAAATGTGGAGAACATGTTGGAGAGTGGCTTGAGTGGTTTTCGTTCTGATTTTGAACGTCAAATTCGATACCTCCGAGGGATTAGGGACACAGGCATCACTTATTAATCAGTGCTTATTCTCAACAATTTTAATAGAAAACGTGTTCAAAATTTCGTAATTCGTTAATAAAGAGACACGACTTGCAAGATTTGTGACACGCATCTATACTGTTTTCTAAATTTTCCAGTGTTAAAAATGTTTTCATTCATTGCATTGACGCCGTTTCCTCAGCCTCTCTTGCTCAGAGTAATCTGTTGTCAAAGTTTGTATACATATGCAATCATGTCTGAATCATCCTCTATTTAAAAATAATAAAGATGCTTTAAGAATTGATGGATGCGATATAAATTTTCATGTTTTTCAGGTTTCATTTATTAATTTAAATTTCCGTCTCTCGTCTCTCTTACTCTTATGAATATATATGTAGGTAAGAGACGGACAACACATAACAAAGTTGACACTCTGATATGATTATGTTAACAATCCGAGATAATCAAGCTAAAATCCCTGAGACAATGAGGTTTAAACTCCAGGATGGTCAACTTTACACTCTGGGATAGTGAATCTAGCCGTTCAGGTGGGTAGTATGGGTAGTGCTACCCACTCGGAAAAAATCCCTGTGGGTATTTACCCACTCGGCATTTGCGGACAAAATCTTATATTCCTATCCAACACTGAGCAAGTTCAGCATATCCCCCCCCCCTCTTAACTCCTTACTACCCACTCGGGCTAAAAGGTTGACGACGGCCCTGATTACAATACGAAATTTTTATATTCTAACCGTAAAATGTTCCTGATATTTTTTTATTTATAAATATAGTTATATGAG
>CAKNWU010105257.1:786-10794 GCA_932072015.1 Andricus quercustozae | reverse complement strand
TCATCTTAAAATACACCACAATGTTATTTCACATTAAAAATGTTGTTGCTGACTGAGAACTTTTATTCTAAATCAAGAATTTCAATTGTTATTAACAAATCATTTGAACAATTGCGTTATAATCTTCTTTTATTATAGAAAAAAAATATCTTTTTAGTAAGGCATTTTTATTCTAAATCAAAAATCCAAATGTTTATTAACAAATATCATATGTGAACAACTTTTTAATATTTCAATTTTTATAAACAAAAAATAGTCTTGAACTCATTGAATTTGCCTCAATTACTTATTTGAGTGAAGCTGCTGCTTGAGGAATCTTCTTTAAATGCAGACTTTGAAATTCTAGTATGGCAATTAGTAAAAAAAGTTTCACTTCATCAAAATTACCATTATAACACAATTGTGTAAACTATTTGTTAATAACAATTGAAATTCTTGATTTAGAATAAAAGTTCTCAGCTAGATAATATAGAAGTCATTGGCAGCAAAGCTTTGTGAAAATATAATATTTTCCTGTACAAACACAATACAATGCCGAATCCGCAACCCGTTTTACCTCTACACGTCAGGACTTTGACATAACCCTAACCTCGTGATACTATAACTCCATAACCTCAAAACCCCGTAACCTCATTTAGTAGAACAATCTGGTTCTGGAAAACAGAACAATTTCGTGAGTTTTTCTTGTGGAACATAATCATAGGTAAGGTGGGTAAGTAACTCTATAACCCCAAAATCTCACAACACCATAACCTCAAAACTGCTTCATTCAGTTAAAACCACGACCACCATCCCATATCATCAAAGAAATGTAACTATTTAATCTATTCACATGAAACTCGAATATGATGGGTGTTATGAGGTTTTGGGGGGATTGAGGCTATATTTACCCTGACTATATTCCACAAGAAGCACTCACGAAACTGTTATGATTTCGGGAACCGGACTTCTCCACAGAATAGGATGAGGGTAGTGCAGTTCAGGGGTATTGAGGTTATGGTGTTGTGGGATTTTGAGGTTATAGAGTTACTTACCCATGACTATGATCCAAAAGAAAAACTCACGAAATAGTTCTGTCCTCCTGAAACAGATTTTTATCCTAAATAAGGTTACGGGGTTTTGAGTTTCTGGATTTATGGTATCACGAGGTTAGGGGGTTATAAGATTATATTTCTTCGCTTTGTGCTATATTTTATTTTCTTATTGCATGACATCAAACTTTATGTCTAAGCCGGTCTTATCGTTTTCGTGCTCTCTCTGTCTTACACATAGTCTTGTTGCTCGGTCTCCGAATTTTATTCTCTCGTTTCGTCAGCGCGTTCGCCAAGCAACAAGTTTTGTCTATTTTAATTGTAAAGCCTTTAATTTGTTCTTAATAAAGACCGCGCTTTCCGGCGTTATCCGTTGTTAATTAAAAATGCTGTGTTTTTCAATGACTTGACCTAAACATGCATGTCTTCCTACCAGAGTTGTTCAGTCGTTTCTTAGTGTTCAAACATTGGTCCTGTCGAACCAGATTTTTCGATTGATTGATTCAAATTTTGTTTGAGGACTATTCGCACAAATTCTATTAGAGCTTGTTAGAGTCAAACCAACTATTAGCTTGTGACTTTTTGACTGAATGTGCAATGTGTAGCGTCAGTGCATTGTGACTTAAACGATGCTTTTAATTGTGACCATTGTGTGACAGTTATACTAGTGAGATGCTTTTATCAATTTTTAATTTATGATAGAGCATTAATGAGTGTCTGTGACTAAGTTACTATTAAATTGGATGCATTTTCTTGATTCTGGAAAGATTAAAATCCAGTCTCACAGGTGAAGCTTCTCAACTTCTTCATCGAATTCCGATAACTCAAGGCAATTATCAACGTTGCTGGGATCTGCTTTCGGAGCGCTTTGAAAATAAAAGAGTTCTTATCAACTCTCATTTGGCTGAGCTTTTTTCAATTCAGCCAATGAAAGCTGAATCTTCGAGTGCTCTGAAAGAGGTTTATAATGCAACGGTTGATAATATCGAAGCTTTATCTGCCTTAGAGGAACCGGTCGACAAATGGACATCATGGCTAGCGTATATTACTGTAGAGAAATTAGATCGTCAGTCTCGCCGCGATTGGGAAACTTCTCTTGGAAATTCCACGAATCCTCCAACGTTTGACCAATTGAAAACATTTTTACAACCCAAGATTCGGACCTTGGAAGTTTTAGATTCTACACCAAATCAGTCTAATCAGTCCTCGTCTCAGCAATCCTCAAAGTCTCAATTCCAAAAGAAAAAGTTTGGAAAGTTCACAAAGTCTTCGAATTCAACAACAGCCAACGTGAACGCAATTGCAGAGCAGCCAATGAAGGAACAACTATCTAAAGAACAGTTTACGAAGAAGCCATTCCAGGAAAGTAAATGCTTTTTATGTCGTGAACTGCATTATCTAATGTCGTGTCCTCAGTTTCAAAGTCAATCTGTAGCGCAAAAGAAAGAGTTCACTTTTCAAAGAAAATTGTGTACCAATTGTTTAGGGTCTCATTCATTTCAGAATTGTTCATCAAAGAATTTGTGTCAGATTTGTCAGGCGAAACATCATACGGTGCTTCATGACCTATCTTCAAGCTCAGGACAGTCTTCTTCGATAATTCCAACTACATCTTTAACGCCTCATCAAGCACAATCTACTCATGTGGTTTCTGTCATGCAAATTTCTCGGAATAAATCACCATTGGTTCTGCTGACAACAGCAATGGTCAACGTGACTACATCAGCTGGTCATACAAAGTATGTTCGAGCATTTTTCGATCAAGGCTCAGAGGTGTCCATAATCTCTGAGTCCCTTGCTCAAAGTCTTCAACTCCCTCGTACCAGAGGACCTGTTGTTCTCATAGGAGTGGGGGAAAGTAAGTCGGGAGCATCACGTGGATCAGTCAACGTCGTTGTCTCACCAAGATTTGAGTCGAGCTTCAAACTTCAACTCGGGAATCTTGTTCTTCCGAAGTTGATTTCTAAAAGCCCAGAGCATCAAATTAGTCTTGAGAAATGGCCTCATCCTACTGGACTTCAATTAGCAGATCCGAACTTTAGTAGAAGTGCTCCGATTGATCTAATTTTAGGAGTAGATGTTTATTCAATATCTTCGAAAGGGTCACCCGGGCTCTCCTGTAGCTCAGAATACCGTTTTCGGATAGATTATTTGTGGACCTACAGGGAATAACTCATCGTTGGATTCATCTACAGTTAATATGTTCCATTGATCCAAGAGAGACGAACTTTTCTTTGAACTTCAAAAATTTTGGGAGGATTCAGAAGTCGTGCCTCCTAAGCCTGTCCGAACAGCTAAGGAAGAAGAGTGTGAAAAACATTTCGAGAAGACTCACTCTAGGACTAAAGATGGGAGATACATCGTGCGTCTTCCAATCAAGAGTGACGTCACATTTTTAGGAGATTCTTATTCTCCAGCTCTTCGCATGTTACTCCATATGGAACAGCGGTTCAAACGAGATGTTCATCTTCACGAAGCGTATTCAAAATTCATGGAAGAATACAATCAACTTCAGCATATGAAGTTAGTCAACAGCCCTGCAGATCCAAGGAGCATCTCACGGTCGTTTTTCCTTCCGCATCATGGAGTTTGGTGTGAAGCTAGTTCAACCACGAAACTACGAGTACTTTTTAATGGGTCTCGGCGATCAAGTCGAGGAACTTCATTGAACGAGTGTCTTTATGCAGGGCCAAAACTGCAATTCAATATTTCAGATGTCTTGCTGCAGTGGCGTCTTCACTTCATCGTATTTTCTGCAGATGTCGAAAAAATGTATCGACAAATCATCGTCCACGAACATGATCAGAATCTCCAGCTTATTCTGTGGCGCGAAAGTCAAAATGAGCCAGTTCAAGTATTTCGACTCAGCACTGTCACATGTGGTCTGACTTGTGCTCCATTTCTGTCTCTTTACACCGATCAGCAGCTTGGTCTTGATGAAGGGGATCGATTTCCCTTGGATGCTGAAGTGATAAAAATTGGTATCTATCTCGATGATGTCTTATCAGGAGCGGATAATTTGGAAAATGCTATTGAATTACACAAACAACTACGTGGTATTTTCACGGCGGGCGGTTTACCGCTCAAAAAGTGGAATTCAAACAGTCATGAGCTAATGCAGCGCATTCCGGAAGATCTGCATGCGTTGTCCCCAGATATATCTTGGCAATCAGAAACATCGGTTTCGATACTTGAGTTAACTTGGCAGCCCAGTACCGACTGTTTTATTTTCCAGGTTGATCTTAGGTCTATTAAAGGTATCATCACTAAGCGCCTTGTCGTCAGCCAGTCAGCCCAGTTATTTGATCCCTTAGGATGGTTGGCACCTGTTATCATCGTTGCAAAGATCTTTATCCAGGAACTCTGGAAGCTTAATTTATCCTGCGATGATCCTTTGCCTGAAGGAGTTCGTCATCGTTGGATAAAATATTATGAAGATCTTCCTCGTATCTCCGCAGTCAGGATACCTCGGTGGATAGGATTTCGTTCGTCGATGTGCTCCTTCGAGCTTCATGGCTTCGCTGACGCTTCTGAAAAAGCATATGGTGCAGTCGTTTATTTGAAGACATTTTTGCCTAACGGAAATTGTTTTATTATACTCATAACTTCAAAAACAAATGTCGCTCCTGTTCAAACTGTTCCACTTCCTCGTCTAGAGCTATGTGCCGCAGTCTTGTTAGCTCGTCTCGTCGCTCACCTTCAAAATCAACTTCAGTTTATTGCTACTCTACATTTGTGGTCTGATCCAATGACCACACTTCATTGGATTTCAGCTGTACCAACAAGATGGATGACATACGTCGCGAATCGGGTCTCGGAAATCCAAACGACCGTTTCTTCAGCAATTTGGCATCATGTTCCGGGTGCAGATAATCCAGCTGACTGCTTCTCGTGGTTTATCAGCTTCCGAACTTTCGCAGTTTTCACTCTGGTGGAATGGTCCACCGTGGCTTAAAAGTCAAGAAGACTGGCCATCATCTCTACTCGGTCCTCCAGAGAACACAGTGACCAAGGAAGAACTTCGAGTTACGGTCAACGTCACAGTTTGCGTTAATGAACCTTGTAAGCTTCTGAGTTGCTATTCATCTTTGGACAAATTGCTACGAGCCACTCTTTGGTGTCTTCGCTTGAGAGACGCCTTGAAATGTCGTTCTATCATCCTCTCTCCGATATTAATAGCATCAGATCTTCGAAAGGCTCTCTTTTTGTGGATTCAGCAAAGAACAAAATCGCTATTTTTCTAATGAAATCATCGCTCTGAAAAATAACACGCAAATTTCTAAGAGTAGCACTCTGATAAAGTTGACTCCGTTTTTCGATGATCAACTTCTTCGTGTAGAAGGTCGCTTAAAGCATTCTCTTCTAACCTATGATGAGAAGCATCCGTTGATTTTACCTCCAGAGTCTATTCTTACAACTCTCATCATCCGTGATTGTCATCTTCGCTGTCTACAAGGGGGTGTCCAACTTACCCTTGGAACGCTACGACAATCTTATTGGATTCTTCGAGGTCGCATGTTGGTACGAGCATTGATTCATCGGTGTTTTCCATGCGTAAGAAATAGAGGTAATACTCAGCAGCAGCTGATGAGTGATCTCTCTTCAATCCGAATTACTCCACCTGAACGAGCATTCATCAACACTGTGGTAGACTATGCTGGACCCATCAACGTTCGCGCCTTCAAAGGACGAGGTCATCATTCCCACAAAGCCTGGATTTGCATTTTCGTTTGTTGTGCCTCCCGCTCAGTTCACCTCGAGTTGGTTTCCGATTATACTGCAGAAGCCTTCATAGCTGCTTATATTCGCTTCACCTCTCGTCGTGGTCTTTGTCGAACGTTGTCTAGTGACGAAGGTACGAATTTTATGGGAGCATATCGTCAATTAAAGGAAATGTTTTCTGAAGCATCAGCAGAGTTCGCTTCCGTCGCTACATATCTTACTTCGCATGGTACCCAGTGGAGATTCAATCCTCCTGCAGCACGTCACTTCGGAGGTTTGTGGGAAGCTGCAGTTAAATCGACGAAATTCCATCTCCGTCGTGTCCTTGGAGAAACTAAATTGACCTTTGAAGAAACGACAACTCTGTCCAACGGACATTTCTGCTCTCACGCCAGGACATTTTCTGATTGGAGGTCCGCTGAATTCAGTTCCAGAACCATCGCTTACGGACGTTCTTCCAAATCGATTAACTCGCTGGTAGCTAATCCAGCAAATGCGTGATCATTTTTGGAAGCGCTGGTCAGCTGAGTATTTGAAAGATCTTCAACCTCAATCCAAGTGAACTACTTCATCGCTATAGATACAGATTGGAGATTTAGTTCTCATTCGAAATGATAACCTTCCACCTACTCAATGGCGTATGGGTCGGGTTCTACAGCTTCATCCTGGCAAGGATGGCCTTGTCCGGTTGTCACTCTTAAGACAAAGGCTAGCACACTTGATCGACCAATCGTTAAATTGTGTCTTCTTCCACGTTCATCTTAAGTGCAGTCATCGTGAGTCTATTTCGTCTGAGACGAAAAGCGGGCGGAATGTTGTGAATTGGACATTACTTCACTGTTTTATGAATTTTGAATTTGTGTTCTTAATTTTAATTTATTCGTGTTCCTTTTACATTTATATTTCATCGATTTATCCTATATTTTATTTTCTTATTACATACATATCTTATTACATACATCAAACTTTACGTCTAAGCCGGTCTTTTCGTTTTCGTGCTTATTATCCGAATATGCTTCTCTCGTTTCGTCAGTCCGCGTTCGCCAAGCAACAAGTTTTGTCTACTTTAATTGCAAAGCTTTTATGTTGTTCTTAACAAAGACCGCGCTTTCCGGCGTTATCCGTTGTTAATTAAAAGTGCTGTGTTTTTCAAGGACTTGACCTAAACATGCATGTCTTCCTACCAGAGTTGTTCAGTCAGATAGATAATATCAGTCATTCGCAGCAGCTAGCCTTAATGAAAAAATCTTTTTTTTTTTTTTTGTAAAAACACACGAATATAATGCAATTGTTTATATAATTTATTAATAACAATGACTAATACTTATGCCTAACAACATTTCTAATGTGACGTAACATTGTGGTGTGTTTAAAGATGATTTTTTATGAAGAGAAAATATTTAATCCTATAAAAGTTCTATAAATGTATATTTGTTTATAACATTTGTATATAACAGCCAGATTTTTGCTTCAATCATTTATTCTTATGATATTTGTATCTGTTCATCAATTTCTATTAATTTCTGTTGTATTTTACTGGATTACACGAAGATAAAAAATAATACATTGGAAAATCTGATTTTTTTTCGAAAAGTTTAATAACATAACATTTAACACAAAATGAAAATTGAAATTCGGCCTCGAGGGATTGATGCAGAATTTTATGTAGAGTATTTTCTGTTATTAAACTGTACAATCGACCAAAAATTACCACCTCTAGCTTAATTTGTCCGCGAAAATCCATTTCTGGACCACTGTGCGCCGTCGGTCTTGTCCCGGTCTATCCTATTCACTATACTCATGTCCTGAAAGCAACCAGAGGTGGGTATATTTTATGTTCGAAGAAAAAGTATAATACGTGCGTTTATGGCACTCGCCAGCTGTAAGCTATCCGCTGAAACTTTCCTCCCCATGACCGACATCTCATAGATACAAGGCCGTCCTGCCATTCAGACAGCACCTTTCTGGTCGTATAGCCACAAAATCAGCGTAACGACACAACCCCACAGCGCCCACGAATTACCTTGGTTGGTTAGCAAACGCTAATACACTCAACTCTTGATATAAGAACGGTTTCGGGCATTGCCTTAAGCATATTTCAGGGGAATCCAAACGTAAACATTGGGAAATCTGATTTTTTTCGAATTGTTTAATAACATAACATTTAACACAAAATAAAAGTCGACATTCGGCCTCGAGGAATAGATACGGCATTTTATGCAGAGTATTTTCTTGTTTTAAACTTTAAAATCGACTAAAAATTACGACCTCCAGCTTAATTTGTCCGCAAAAATCCACTTCTGGACCACTGTGCGGCGGGGCAAAAGCGACTTTGCAAATAACATTGCTATTCCTTGATCATTATAATTCTTCTTTCTGTCAAATAATCCATTTTATTAGATAAATGGTGTTATAAACTCAAATCTTGAAAATTTATTTATAAAGGAAAAACTATGCAGAAAACAATTTTGACAACTAAAGAATGGAAGATTCGCTAGCAGGAATATAACGTTTGCAACGTTAATTGAAATACTTACAGAATAAATATTTGATCTATTGGTAGATGAAACATTATTCCATCAAGTCATTATAAAAATTAAACTTAATTCAAGTCCAAAATAGATTAAATTTATGAAATAGCTGAGGCATCGCTATCAGGACAAGAGCAACCAAAAAATAGTTGAAAAATGCTTGGATGGTAACTCTCGTATAAATTTGGTCGATAATACGATTAAACTATAACCTGCGAAGAATTTTAACGAATAAGAAGTCATACCAATGTTATCACGATTTTTAATAAAAAGGCCGTTTACTTCTTGCTGCATATGTTTGAAAGTAATACAACATGTTATAAATAATTAAATTATAAAATCATTGTTGTATTAAGAAAATTAATACGTATGTAAATATGATATACAATAATGTGGGACTCAAAATAAAATAAAACTGGATGAATTCCACATGTTATTAACTTTTTATAGAGCAATGCATGCTAACCTGTCAGTTCCGCCCCGGTCTACGCTACTTCGTTTAATGCAGTTACGAGAAAAAAAAAAACAATATTTTTCCAGTAATTTAATCTTAAAACTTCAAACTTTCAAATCTAAAAATTTGTTCATTTGTAGTAGTATTCAAAACTAAATTGCAAACTGAAACATTTAAAAGCCAGCAATCTTAAGTTCAAATAAAACGTTTGAAAATGTACAATTTTAAAGCAGTACACTTTGGACAATCTTCAAAGGAGAAGCTTGCAAGCTTGAATAGCTGGGGCCATGCCATCTCACATGCGGCAAGTCTCTCTGCGGCATGTCACAACTGTGGCATCTCTATCTAGCGGCTTCTCTCCCGCCATCTCCCGCGCGGCATTTCTTACAGTGAAATTGACATTTTTTCGGCATCTCTCATCGCACCCCTGTGACTGGCCAAAGAAATAATGTTGGTCAAACCCCTACCCCTTTTCCAACGTCTCGTGGGGGGGAGGTACTCCTGTGACTGGCCACAGAAATAATATTGGTCGAATCCCTTTCCACTAGTGAGAGATGCCGCTAGGTAGAGATGCCGCAGTTGTGACATGCCGCAGAGAGACTTGCCGCATGTGAGATGATAGGGACCCGAATAGCTTCAACTACTAAGCATTAAAACGGAATACTTTAAAATTTGTAGCGTTCCAAATTGAAAAATTAAGATATTTAACTGCCATTTTCAAAGGACCACAAACATTCCTTATATAAATTGGGTTTCGGTTGAAATGACCTAATTTGGTATATTTTGCAGTTCTACAACATATATAAAATTAGGACAATTTGACCGAAACCCAATTGCAATAAGAAACATGTTGGGTCCTTTAAAACTGAATGCTTTTAAATATGAGAACTCAAATCTAAACCTTTTTAGAATTAATCATCTAAAACTGTATTTAAAATTTTAAAATTGAACATTTTAAACTCAAAGTTTAAAAGATTCCAAAAGTTTTAATTAGAATTGTATAAATAAAATCAATTATAATTTCATGTTAATGTTAAGTGACATGCAAAATGATTGGATCCATTTCCCTAATAAG
Source organism: Andricus quercustozae (assembly GCA_932072015.1). Taxonomy (NCBI): domain Eukaryota; kingdom Metazoa; phylum Arthropoda; class Insecta; order Hymenoptera; family Cynipidae; genus Andricus; species Andricus quercustozae. Next base: position 981 of record CAKNWU010105257.1, on the reverse strand, counting down.
AATTGATTAGATATGCGATCATATGTAAAATAAAATCTTTGTCATTTTAACCGTTAAAAAATAAAAAAATTTTAAATTATCAACCTTCCAAATAGAATTATCCCAAAAAAAGTTTTAAAAAAAGAATAATTTTAAATTGCGAACTTCTTTAAGATAATCTTTAAAATGGAACAATTTCAAATCGTTTAATTTTAA
>CAKNWU010105206.1:2214-12629 GCA_932072015.1 Andricus quercustozae | reverse complement strand
CATTTTTAAATTGCGCACCATACGAGATTACTAATCACAGCCAAGCAGATGACTGTCACGTCAGTCGTATGTTTTCACGACCAAAGATATTTAAAACATCACGACTCAGCCCTGCTGGAAGTACAAGGATTGACACCTTATCCGTTTTAATCCGTCATCTATTCACAAATATCCGTTTGAATACTTTTTTATACTCTTCAATCCGTTTGTATCCGTTGGATATCCATCTATCCGCTTGAATAATAATCTTATCCGGTGTAACTATCCATTTTTATACATATACGTTTCAATCCTTAATTTTTTATTCGCAACTTAATCCTTTTATATCCGCCAACTACTTAGATTTGATCTCGTCACCTATCATGGATTAAAAATTTATCTGTTTTAATCAATTCGTATCCTCTTTAATCCTTTCTCTAAAAAATGTATTCTCTTACCGTTCTAATCCAAGAATCTCTATCCGCAACTCTATCCTCGTCTATCCGAGACCCACTTTGACATTCGTTAACATCTATCACGGATACGATACTCATCCGCACCAATCATTACCTATCCTCTTCAATCCCTTCTCCGCAAAACATATTGCTTATCCCTTCTCATCCATGATTCCCTATCCACCCTAATATCACAGAACGTTCCCAGAACGTGTAAAATGTCCGCCGCTTGGAAACGTTCCAGGAACGTTCAAATTGAACGTTCCAAACATAAATGACCGTTATTGTGATTATTATCGATAAATATCGCGTAAACCGTAAGTGATAGGTTAAAATCGATGTCAGTTTATGATATGGATATCATATTATACATAGTATATGCGGTACTCACAATTAAAAAATAACATCCATTTTCACCTACGTCTTACGGTTTACGAGATAATTGTTGTTAAAAATAACAATAATGAAAGGTTCCCCTAAGGTCCCAATGGAACGTTCCCAAGCGGCGGACAGTTTACACGTTCCGGGAACGTTCCTGGAACGTTCCGTGCTATTAGGGCGGCACCTATTCTTTTCTATCCGCGACCTACTTAGACTTTCCTTGTTCTCAAGCACGGATGCTATACTTATATCCATGCCAGTACATATTTATCCTCATGATTATTTTCTCCACAGAAAGAATTGGCTATCCGTTCTAGTACATAATTTTGTATCCGAACTACTTTGATTTTTCACTTTATTTAAGACGGATAGAATCTATATCCGTGCCAATTATTGCTTATTCTCTTTAATCCGTTCTCCACAATATAAGTTAGAAAAAATATGGATTGAAACGGATAAGCAATATATTTATATTTTCGATCCGTTTCAATCCATAATTTTCTATCCGGCAACCTATTCTTTTCTATCCGCGACCTACTTAGACTTTCCGTGTTATCAAGCACGGATACGATACTTATATCCATGCCAGTCAATGCTTATACTCATGAATCTTTTCTCTACAGAAAGAATTGGCTATCCGTTCTAGTACATAATTTTCTATCGGTCACCCTATCTTCTTCTATCCGCGAGCTACTTTGATTTTTATCGTTATGTAACACGGATCGAATCTTAACCCTTGCCAATCATCTTTTATATCCGCATACTACTTCGATTTTATCTCGTCACCTATTACGGATTGAAAAGGTATCCGTGACAATCAATGCTTATCCTCTTCAATCCTTCTGTCACCTAATCCTTCTCTATCCACGGACTACTTTGATTTGTATCATTATGTAAAAAAATGATTGAATCCGTTATAATTCGTGATTTTCTATCAAATACGAATTAGCATTATAGTTTTCACTGCAGATAAATACGTATAGAATTTTTTCCATTCAAATTGATACGCGAGGATAGAATATTATTAGTTCAATACAGATTCAAAAGGATAGACGCGGATAGAGTATTACTAGTTGAAGTCTGATTAAAACAGATAAATATGCATTGCATAATTTTACTTGAAGGCGTATTTAAACGGATAGATATGGATTGATTATTTTTAGTTGAAGATGGATTAAAAAGGACACATAAGGATAGAATATTTTTAGTTGAAGACTGATTAAAACGGATAAATAGGATACCATCTCACGGATAGATAGGGATAAAAAAGTTTGGACTGAAACGGATAGGGGCGGATTAATTTCCACTTCACGTATTGAAAATTATTCAAGCGGATAAAGATTTCAAAATCTCACAAAGGATAGAACATGATTGAAAAGGATGCAAATTGCTCATTCAAACGAATAAAAAAATTCGATCCGTTTGAATCCGCTAATTCCTATCCGTTTGAATCCGTTTACTTCCAGCAGGGAGTTTTCAGACGGCCCTACAGTCTCAAAAAAAAACACGGATTTCGAATAAAATACCGTACATCACTTGGAGGATAAGACATGCCCTCACGTAGAGCTCAATGTTCTCAAGGACGACTTGAAAACCCATGGTCTTGGTTTTACAACTCGTCCTGCAAACATTGATTTCCCCGTGAAGACATGTTTAACACTCCTTGCGTGACGTAATGTACTATAACACTAAAATTTTTTAATTTTACAGGAAGCGTACATGCATCGAAGATGTCAGGACAGAATGCGAGGCTATCTTTTCAAGGCAGAGGAACAAATTAAATCTTCGGAAATTTTTACTACCAACCGAAGAGCCAGGCAGAATTTATTGCGAGCTATCGCCTTTTTCAGGTTACAACTCAAAGAAGACCATTACAATGGGCATTACTTTGACAGAAGCAAAGTTGATAAAATTGAAATTGAAAATGAAAATGCAAATGAAGATGACAATGAGACGGATGAGGTTGACATTGCCTCTAATTCCTGTTACGACCACTGTCCCTGCAAATTGAACACGACCGATTACCTCAGTTTCTTTGAACCAGAATCTGATCAAGTAGATGCTAAAAGGATAAAACAGGTCGATGAGGAGGATCTTCAGTGGTACTACAAAATCACTCCAAGCAAGGAAAGAAAATTGATCACTCTTTGCGATCAAAAAGGCGAATTTAAATGCCATGGAGTTTGGAATAAGGATCAGTGCATGTATGAAGGAATGCACAGGATTAATCCTTATCGATCTAAAGAGGAAGTAATACTTTTCTCTACTTGGAATCTTGATCACAGGTTTGAAATAATACTTGACATAATTACATTTTATGCCCATGAGAATCTTGTAATTATTTGTGCTATTATTCTAGAATCGAACGGTCCAGAACTTTGGTACCACAGCTGTTGGAATTATCACAAGAAGAAACTTTGAGTGAAAAAGATGTTGTCGACATTTATGAAAACCTCTTCACAGTTAAAAATTTAAGGCTCGTGCATATTGTGTGTCACGATAAAGGTGCGCACAAATAATTATATTGGAAGATACGTAAATTTGACTTGAAACGAGAGAACTGAAGATATGTTATAAGTAATAAATAATCAAAAATTATAAATTAATTTGGAAGGAATAGATCTCAGTCGTATTTTTCGTAGAATTTGATAGAAGTGGGTAGCACTTACTCCCAGAATGATGTACATATATTAGGATATTCAAAAAAATTTTCTTCGAATTTTCATGCATAGCGCACCCAAATTTGTTCAAATCCGCAAACACATAATGCGGTTTTCTTTTTCGTGGAAAAAGTAATATTTAGAGAATTTTGAAAGGTAGTTTTAAAAATATAAACTTAAAAAAGTCAAATTATGTAACAAAATTGCAGAAGAAGGCTTACAAAGAAGTTCGGTTCTTGGTGAATTATAAAATATTCAGAGGTTCCGCAAGCCTCATGCAGTTTAACAGGTATTTTCCATAAGAAAAAAAAAATGTTTTTGTATATTTTATTTAGAATCGTCAATATTAGGTGAATCGAGTTGAAATCTCCATTTCTCTTCAAAATTATCCATAGAATACGAATCAAAAATTACTTTTTAAATATCACCCCCATAAGTCTGTTTTAAAGGGTTAAAAAAACCTGATAAGTGGGTAATTGGGCTTTCCGAGTTTTTGGCGATAATTATGATTTTTTTTTGTTATTTTAAAATAAAAATTGCTTCTAATACATCCATTATTACTTAGTATTGATAATTACATATTTAAATAAATTGTTTAAACCTTTTTTATTGTTTAAAGCAATTTTCTCTTAGAGTAGAGATAAAAAGTCGCGGTTTTTTCCGAATTTTTCAACTTGTTTTCAACTTTTCAGTTAGAGCGTGGCAAAATTAAATTAAACAGAAATAATAAAACAAATGAATAATTATAAACTTAGCAGAAATAATTGTTTGAACCATTTGTTATTGTTTATAACAATATGCTCTTAGCATGATGCTAGAAAGTTGCAGTTTTTTATAAAAAATTTGACTTTTCGATTAAAGTGAGGTAAGAATAAATCCAAGTTGATCAAAATAATTGTTTAAACAATTTAATATTAATTTAATAATATTCCCTTTGAATAATACACTCATGGGTTTTTTGTGGGGCTCTATAAAAGGGACTTATCGGGGTGATATTTAAAAAGTAATTAATTATTTGTATTCTATAGATAATTTTGAAGATAAATATTAAGTTTCAACTTAATTCACCTAATATTGACGATTCTGAATAAAATTGACAATAACGTCTTTCCTCTTATACAGGGCGGCTGTTTTAATCAAAGGAAAAATTCCCGGTCCTTTGAAGTAATAAAAACTGAGCTGCAAATAATTTTAAGCAATTTTAAGCTAGAAACATTAAAAATTGAACGATTACATTTTTTTATGAACTAAACAATTCTTAAATTAGAAGTTAAATTATTTTTATTTCAAAAACTATAAAAATCCTTAAAAAGCTTCAAACTTTTGTTTCAAACTCTTAAAAAATCTACATGTTTTACATTTGTTCAAATTTTAAACTATGTTTTACATTTTTTCAGAACTTCTAAACTTCTTTTAAAATTATACGAATTTTTCCTAAAATTTTGTACAAAAGTCCTGAAAAATTAAAAAAATGTCCTTAAAATCCTCCAGATGCATTTTTTACAATTTTGGAAATGTATTTAAATCTTTTTAAATATTCTCTTAAAATTAATTTTTTTTAAAAATTGTTTTAAAAATCATTTTCAATTTTCCTAGGATTCATAAGAAAATGCGTTTTATTTTTTTGAAGCCTTTCACAATTCTTAAAATTCTAAATTTTTTGTTCGAAATCTGAAATAATGTATATTTTATTTCAAATTAGGCTGCGGGCCATTTGCATCAAAATTTCGGCACGAATAGCTGGGGTTTGTCGGTACACATAGAGACTTTGTTTAAATTAATTCAAATAATTTCAAAATTTAAATTAATTTTCAATCTTTTCAAAACTTCTAAATATCTATTCAACTTACTCGAAGTTTTCCTAGGAATAATAGGTATTCAATATTTATTTATACATTAAAATGTAACAATTTTACTTAAAAATTGAAATTCTTTACAAAGAACAATTAAAATTGTAACGTTCAAAGTTTACTTTTTTTTGTTTAGTTTTGAATATTTGATTTATAATTACTGATTTCAAAGGAACAGGAAAATATTTCTGAATATTAAGCAATTGTTCTTTTTCTGGATTGAACAATTTTAAAATTGTAGATCGAAACAATATTTAAAATTTAATAAAAGCCTTTATTAATACATATATTATTTTAAAGTTATTTTTAAAATGAAAGACGTTTACATCTGTTACACCTCTACGACTTTCAAATTGAAACAGCTTTATTTTTAACTGATTCCGAATCGTCTTGTACAATCAATTATTCACTTCTTAATCCTTAAAGTACTGTTATATTTGAAAAAGCATTATAATGTATATTCACAGTTGATGCACTAAAAATGTTTTTTATCCAAAATTGTCGATTTCAAACGCTTCTAATTTGTAATTTTTTAAGTTTTTAAAACTGAATTTTTAAATTCTTTAAATCAAAAATGTACACTTATAAATTAAATCTAATATGGAAAATTTTTCAAGTAAAAGATTTTCGAATTACGCATTGTAAACTGAATGCTATCAGAATTGAAAAAGATAATAATTCAACTAATTATTTTAAACACTGTTGAAGTCACACTCAGATTTTTTTCCCAAAAATTTGTCAAATTCCCAGTCAAAAAATAAATTCACTGTCATTTACCTGTTTTTCCCGGTCTCATAAAATTTCCGGTTTTCCCGATATCCCGGTCTAGCAGCCGCCCTGTTATAATACGTGTTAAACTTCATGGGGCTTACGGAATCTCCAAATATAGTTTTCTTTAAGCAATTAATTTTTTTTGAGTTCGAACAAATTTAGGATCAATATGCATGGAAATTTAAAAAAAGGCATTGTTGGAGCGCCCTGATGTATATATACAATTAAACATAGAGTATATGTATACAAAATACGTAAAGCATGTGCAAAAATGATGAGGACGAGAAATGAAGTTGAATCAAATTAATTTAGTTTGAATTTGTATGGACAATGGTTTATGTATAAGCCAATAGTTTTTAATTGTCATCAAAGTAAAACCAAGGGCTGTGCTCGACTCGACAGTTTCTGATGGTTGTTTTTTTTTTTATCACAAATAAAGACGAAGATCGAATGTTATATTTTACATTTTAATGTATCAAGACAATATTAATCAAATTCTTTTAACTTCCTAAAAAAATAGTGCTCACTCATTAATTGTATACCTCGTTAACAAAAAGATTAAATATCACACTGACTTATATTATAAATTTTAATTAAAAATTAAACTTTTGAGCTTCTAATTTATAATAGATTTCTTATTATCTGTGATGAAACGAACTATACGTAAAGTTAAAGAAAATCGTACCAGAACGTACATTCTAATTAGAAATTGCAGTTTAAAAAGTCCTATCAATATATGATTTAACTGGAAAACTTTTATATCGACTGGGTGATGTTACAAAAATAAAAAGTGGATTTGTCGAGTCGATTATAGCAACGAGAACATTTTACGGTGAATTTATTCATCAGTTTGTTAGTTCGAAGAAGCTTACTTCTTCCATCGAAGATAAAATTCTACTTTTATGAGAATATATACTTACAGAAAAATATGTAGCCTAGAAGAATTATAAATCAATTGTTTTAGGGGTATAAAAAAGTAGCAAACTAAAGTTCTGATATGTACGCGACGATCATTTACTTACAGACTGTTATATTTTGAAAAAGGTGCTTTTTGCTTGAAAGTAACAAGTGCAGGCAAGAGATCAAGTGCACTTAAATTGCAAAAAGAGATGAGTCACAGGAAGGAGTTGGCTGAAGAATGTATCTGTTATAATTTAATTACCTAAAGTTTTCTGCCTATTCATTTGAAAATTATGTATATGTCGTAGGCATTTAGAACATCTAGGCAGTCGGCCGACTGCCTAGGCATTCAGCTGACTACCGGCGTTCAGAATAATTTGATACTAAATCTTTACCTGGCGTCTAAGTGCCTGCTTCACTTAGGCATTCAGAAGAATATTTAACAAATCTTCATTTAATAATTGATATAAACTTTTACAAAATAATAGGAATAATTATTTAATGTCGTACATTTGAAAAGGCTTTTTATTTAAGTTCATGTTTTTACAGGTTTCAAAAGTAAATTTTTTATTTTGCAATTCGGTTACGGAAAAATTAAATGGCTAAATTTACCATTCAGCACGCACAATTTGAACTCTGAACCCAGTTTTGTGATATTTAGTAAATATTAAAACGTGAGATAGCCACATTTACGATTTTCCTTGCACAAGTTACAATTTAAAGTAGCAAAATTGAGAAAATTCCGGAAAAAGGTGTGTTCAGAGTTCAAATGAAGCATGTTCAATGATAAATTTAGCCACTTACTTAAAAACAAACAATTTTACTTTAATTTAAAGTAAATTATTTCTTTTAATTTGTATAAATAATAATGATTAATTATTATTAATTCATTATTTAATTATTATAATGATTTTTCATGATTTTTTGATTTAATGATTACAGTAATCGGTTAATAATTCATATTTTTTGGTTAAAAATTGCATTATTTGTTCTAAAATTTAATTACTTGGTTAAAAAGTCACCAATTTTGTTAAAAAGTCATACTTGTTGATTGAAAATTCAACTACAGTCGAACTTCGATAACTCGAACGTCTATAAGTCGAATTTTCGATAACTCGAAAACATTTTTCGGCCCCGGGATTTCAATATACATTACATAATTCTTCGATAACTCGAATTTTCGATACCTCGATTTTTTTTTGCTTCCCGTGGTGGTTCGAGTTATCGAAGTTCGACTGTATTTTGTTGAAAATTCGTCTTTCTGACTTTAAAATTCAACAATTTGATGGAAATTTGTTTCTTTTTTGACTAAAACATTTTTTTGTTTGAAAATTCACCTCCTTCTGTAGAAATTTTACCTTTTTTGGTTAATAATTCAACTGTCTGGATAAAAATTAATCCGTTTCGGTAAAATTAACTTTTTTGTTGAAGATTCACCTTTTTTGTAGAATGTTTGTATTTTCGGCTCAAAAATTTAACTATTTGGTTGGGAATTTAGGTCTTTTATCGAAAATTCAACTCTTCTGGTAAAAAATCAATTCTTTCGTTCATATTTTAAATTTTTTGTTGAAAATTAATATTTTTTCGTGGAGAATTCATGTATTTGGTTGAAAGTTTGATTTTGTTGATTAAATGAGCATGTTTTTTATTTTATAGCATAATTTTTTTTAAATGTCAGCTATTACTATTATTATTATTAGTGTTAAAGATTCATCTTTTTAGGCTGAAAATTCAACTATATTATAGAAAATTCGTTTTCTTTTGCTTGAAAATTCAACACTTTGGTAGAAAATTCAAGTATTTGGTGCAAAATTAAACCGCCTTGTGAAAAATTCCTTTTTTTTTCTATTGAAAATTAATTCTAGTAAATGGAAATTTAAAATCACCATTTTTGGTTAATAATTGATCTTTTTTAGTTTAGAAATTCCACTGTTCCACATTTTTGTTAAAAATTTATTTTTTCAACTGAAAATTTAAATATTTGTGGATAATTCAACTGATTGATTAAAAATTACCTTTTTTTGTTAAAAATTCGTAGTATCGGATTGAAAATTAGACTTTTTAAATGTATGACATAAAATAATTATTCTTAATATTTTGTAAAAGTATGTATATTTCATTAATTAGATGAAAATAAAAAAAATGTTGGATAGCCATGTTGGTTCCTCTGATTGCCTAAAACGCATCAGGCGCTTAGAAGGTTGATTGAGTAAATATTCCATCCCAAATTTTTCTGAACGCCGGCAGTTGGCTGAATGCCTGAGCATTCGGCCCACTGCCTAGATCTTCTAAATGCCTACCACATATCTATTTTTTCATTTTATTCTACTCAGTCAAATTTTAACTTTACTTTAAAGTTAAACAAAGAAGAAAAAAAGGTAAAAACAATGACGAGGTTGAATATTGTAAGGAGTTAAATATAACAATTAATTTGTTTTTATCAATATGTGCTGTTCGTCTAGACTGTGTTGAAAACAGGGATGCATTACAAGTTAAGAAAAAAAAAACAATCAATAAACATGACCAATAAATATTTTATTCTTCATGAACAATAAAAATAAAATACAGTCCGTCTGATTCCTTTTAAAAAAACCAACTTTGTTCTTGAATTACAATCTCCAAGAAAATCTGTGATTTTTGAAATGTGTAAAAATAGCAGTAGGTGCTGTTTGATTATTATAGTTAAATTATGTGCTAGAATATTTAAAAAAAAATAGAAAACACTGTACAATGCGACTACATTGAATGATTTGCATTTGGGTAAGACTGTTCTAAGAGAAAAATGTATTTTTAATTTTATTGTTACTTAATAATTAATGTTAAGAAGGCTAATTTTACTTTAAATGCCTCAGAATTATCTTTAAAAAATTGTTATATTTTTTAAGCATCTCGAATGTGATTTAATGAGAACTGTGCAAAGAGATGACAATGTATTTATCTAGAGAAATTGTCAAGACGCCCCGATATTAAAGCCCCTTCCTTAATTGACACGAATTAAATATGTAGCCTTTGTGCATATTTTCCACTTGCACTTGTGAATGAGACATGTGTATGAATATGAATAACTTAATAGGCCACTTAACTTTAACAGGTCGGGCAATTACCGATTAGCGACGTTCCGTTTTGTCCTCAGAGCAGTTGTTGCCTGAGAATTTGCTACTCTATAGTTATTAAAGCTATTAAAGTTATTTAGTAGTCAAAGAAAGTTAATATGAAAGAAAACACGAAATTACTACGTTTGTTACTGACTCAAAAGTATATTTGACCTACAAATAGTGCAAAATGATTACCTGTTTTAATAATTGAAAAAGTAAACGAAGCTGAACAAATCTATTCTGAAAAATATTATATCTAAGTAATTAACAATCGCGGGGTACGACATCAATTTGAGGGGGAAGGGTATCATGCTAAAAACTACG